>CAOKZL010004411.1:0-32021 GCA_948472985.1 Iguana delicatissima
TCAGAAAGCGAGTCATCACATAACAGGACATCAAAAGGTGGGGGCTTCCCTTATCATGTTGCTTTTGATACTCGAGATAATATATAGCTGTTACACAACATGGAAAGTTAGGTTTGAAAATTACTCAGTATTGAACATTAGCAACTGAGAGAAGTCAGTTCATTGGCAGTAACAGTAATAATTGCAATAATTTAATTAATTGAATTAGTTTTCCAAACAGGACATGAGATTTACAGAGAATGGCATAGAGGTTATTACTTTTGGTCTCTAAGGGCACATTTTTCTATCAGTTTGTTCAGAAGTGTTTTTAGCACTTTTGATTGCCTATTCAGCATGGATTTCTTTACAAATGGACTACAAAGACTATAATACAGGTTTTGCCTGGAAATGATAGGAATCTAATTCATTTGCGGAAATGTTACCCTACTCCCTCCTATTCCTGCCAACATGCAGACTGTTCACTTACATTTCAAATACTTTGTTAAAGGTTAATAAGGAACGATGTGAAAGGTTGGTAATGAATTATGTGTTAATTGGCAAGTGCCGCAAAAATTGGCTGGCTGTAAAGACTAGTCAGTGTGTCAGAAGTAGATAATTCTTAATCAGAAAAGTTTTGAGTGCCACTGAGCACTCAGACTACTTACACAACTCATTTAACTATATCCTCTCTGCCTCTTCATTGATTTGCAAAGATCTGTGACTGCGCACATTATTTTGCTTGTTTAATTCAATAGGACTTACTTCTGAGTAGGTTTTTTGTTGTTGTTGTTGTTTTGGTAAAGAACAACATAGGCAAGTTAGAGGGCATGAATTGAGCTCATCCCAAATAATACTATATAATATTATACATTATACAATAATATAGAATATGAACCAGAGTAAAATCATCAGAGTAGGAGGAGAACAGAAGAAGTAGACAGTGCGCACCCCCCCAGAAAGATTCCACCAGCTCCCATGCAGGCTTGTAGAGGCACCTGATTTTCTTTGAAAGGGCAATAGTTGCTTGAAAGCTAAGTAAACAAATCAGTCTGCCAGTCTGCCCCATGTCTGTCCTGTGTTCCAGACCAGGACTCGATTTTTTCTTTCCATTCTTCTTAGTTCATCAAAATATAGGCTTAGCTTCAGTGTTAGTCAAGAAATTTAGTGAACTGATCCATGCTGAGGGAAAGCTAATGAATTATTGACTTGGGATGTTCATTATCTCTAAGCTCTAACCTGTTATGGCCAACAGCCACTGATATCTCATCCTCCATAAATTTGTCCAATATGCTATGTTTTTATTACTCTTGTAAGTAAGGCCATAATATCTTCTTTTACATGTCCTGGATCTAACACTGTTCAGCTTCACTGGATTCTCATGGTGTGAAACAAGAAGAGTATTTTCTCCCACCATGCACACTGTTATATAGCCCATGTATACTTCTATGCACCTCTGTTGTGTCCCTTTATACTGACTTTTATTCTAAGCTTCTTTTCCTAATAATCCCTAAGAAAGAGTATGATTTTTTATAGATTGTGCATAATGATTCTGCTTCTTAGTTATGCTGTCCATCATGACTTCAAGACTCCTTTCTTGATCAGTTATAATCAGCTCAGGCTCATCAGCCTATGTTGGGAGAACAGCTGGTTGAGTTCAGAGGTATATGCTTTCTGGCAGTATATGCCAAGTAAACCAGGAAAATACAGCACAAAAACATTGATACTGGGATGCTAAGACATCATGTCCTCTGAAGGGAGATAGTTACCTGGGCAGGCAGCTTGATTACAGTGTGGTGGCAGTGCTGGTTGAATTGTGTGTCCACACTGCATTAAATGTGGTGGGGGACAGTTACTTTAACCAGCTTAGAACAGGTCTGCTAACCAAAGGCTTAATGTACGTGAAAACTGTTTGACAGAATAACCCATTTATTCCCTCCACTTTATTCTGCAATAGGGCAATAATTAAGCAAACCAACAGATTGTGTACCGTTTTTGGAAAATGTCTTGCAAGGACTGTTGAAAGGACTGTTGCAGCTTTCAAGTGGTTGTTTATAAAGTGGCTGGTGCAAAGAATGGCCCTTCATAGGGGAATACTTCCTGCATCACAGGCTATTATGCCCATTTCCTAATCTTGAGGGGGATCACAACAAGCTTTTATTTGTTTGTTTGTTTTCAGTTGCAAATAATGATAGTAATATTTTTAGGACACAGGAGTGTTTTCCATATTTTAGAATGCCCTTAATTCTGTATCCACTAATACTCTTGTGGACATGCTTCATTTTTATTCCCTGAAATACATTGAAATTCTCATGGAGCTAGGAAAAAGGCTAGAAGTTACTCAGGATATGTTTTTCAAAAAGGAAAATAAAAGGAACCCGGACTGGAAAAGTTTAAAATACTTTATTGTCACATTTTGAATTTGTACCCCAATTTCTCATAGGGAGAGTCTCTCTCTTTCTCCCCCGCCCTTTGATTATGTTGATGGTGTCAATTTTCATGAAGTCATTTGCTTTAAGGTTATTTTAGTGCAACTATATTCATCATATCATTCCTCATATTTAAAAGTGCTATAGTTGGCCTTCCATATTCACGGATTCTGCATCCACAGATTCAGCCAACTACGGCTCAAAAAGGTTCAGACAAATAAGCCTCCAAAAAGCAAACCATGATTTTGCCATGCAGCAAGCACTACTCTGATGTGTAGGCACACCCTGATGTAGCTTCCTGTCGTTTCACAAACCCCCAGGCTCTCTCTGGCACTCATTTGAGTTGTTCAATGTTTTATATAAGGGACACCATTTTACTACACCATTGTATATGATGGAACTTGAGCATCCACAGTATCCACAGTAGGTGCTGGAACCCAAATGCCAGTGGATCCTGAGAGTCTGCTGTGTATCAATATTTCTATAAATAGATGTTTTAAGTTGTTAAAATGCTGTAATAGAACAGAGTAGCTTATAATCACTGTTTATGGCTGAAGTGGAGCCATGTCTTTGATGGAAGATGTGTACCATGGTGAGGACCAGAATTATACCATGTCCTAGATGAAACCGGTATGGTTCACCTCCCTTCTTTTTTATTGAGAGTTTGAAGGTTTGCTGCCTTATTCTTGCCAATCTGTATTTAGCTAGAGTTGCCAATAGTTTACCGTTTCAGTCGTCTGAGCTTCCGAGTTTTTAAACAACAGTATTGACTATTGCAGTAAGAAGACCAAGATCAATATTTACCTTAAGAATCTTTAAAGAATTTACCTTAAAAATCTCTTAGACAATAAGAGGCATTAGTACTCCAAAATACTCAAAATTCCACATCTTGAGGATTTGCAGAGAGACATTACATACACTGCGATATTTGGTAGGGATTCAGCATCTTCAATACATGGCATTACATTTAAGACATTTAGCATCGTACAAAATACAGTCAGACTCTTTTAAATCTAGTTCAGTGCTGTAATACATTTACATACACTACATTCAGTCAGCATCACTGTTGACACAGAAAATAAAAGTCTGTTATACCAGCATTCTATTATAAATAATTCTGTTGGCTCTTGCTGGAGTGACTGATCCGCCCTTCCCTCTTGCCTCTTCTCTGCTTTTATAGAGATTGCATATATTTGTTTACAATTCTCTCACTATATAAGGGAATGAGTTTCACTGAGCCCCAGAACAACCAGCCTGGGGAAGTCCAAACTACTGGGGTCCCAGACAGCTACATGTTTCTGAGCCATTGCTATATGATCTAAAATTTCAACAGTGTCAGGAATCAATATTACTCTTCCTTTCAGTTTTTCCTATGAGTAGCTTATCTATATTTTGGTTTGGCCGGCTTCATGTCTCCAGAATAAACTTCAGTTCTCTTGTTTATACAAATAAAAAACTTTTTTAGGCCTTAAGTTCAAACATGTAAGGCTATGAGATTGCAAAATTGTCATTGTTATTATCTGAATTCCTATTACAATGTATTCCTGAGACTGTGATTATCTCATTTTTGGCATAATCAGGACATATTGCAACAGAACACCCAATCACAGCATACAACCACCTCATAAGGAGTTTATAACTGAGATAATAGGGGTTATGGCATGCCCGCCCCCTCTCTCTAATGTTATATTGTATGCAGATAGAGTGCAGAAAGGCAACCTATGATGATGTGAAGGTGGGAGAAACTGTACATCATATACACAGTTAGGAACTCAAGTACCTTGCTTATATTTCTTTTTCTAGAGTTCTAAGAGGTAATTGCCTTGGAATTTTAAACATAAAAACCAAAGTCTACTCCACTCCAATAACTAGGAGTGCTGTCACAGCATTTCATCCACGTAAGCAAGAGAAAGGGGCCACATCCTACATATGCTAAAAGTGTCCCCCAGGTTTCACTGTACCCTGTTTGTTCAATGCCATATAACATACATGAATACTGAAATCATAGAGTCACAGGGTTGGAAGAGACCACAGGGGCCATCTAGTCCAACCTCCTGCCATGCAGGAACATACATCAAAGTATTCTCAACAGATGGCCATCCAGCCTCTGCTTAAAAAACTCCAAAGAAGGAGACTCCACCACCCTCCAAGGCAGCATATTCCACTGCCGTACAGCTCTGACCATCAGGAAATTCTTCCTGAGGTTCAGGTGGAATCTCCTTTCCTGCAGCTTGAATTCATTGCTCCTTGTCCTAGTCTCTGGAGCAATGGAAAACAAACCTGCTCCCTCCTCAACATGACATCCCTTCAAATATTTGAACATGGCTATCATGTCCCCTCTTAACCTTCTCTTCTGCAGACTAAACATACCGAGCTCCCTCAGCCATTCCTCATAGGGCATGGCTTCCAGATCCTTCACCATTTTGATCACCTTCCTCTGGACACGCTCCAGCTTGTCGATATCCTTCTTGAAATGAGGTGCCCAGAACTGGATACAGTATTCCAAATGAGGTCTAACCAAGGCCGAATAGAGTGGTACCATTACCTTCCTCGATCTAGACACCATACTCCTATTGATGCAACCAAGAATCGCCTTGGCTTTCTTGGCTGCCACATCACACTGCTGACTCATGTTCAGCTTGTGATGTACCAAGATTCCAAGATCCCTTTCACATGTACTGTTATCCAGCCACGTGTCCCCCATCCTATATTTATGCATTCCATTTTTTCTACCTAAGTGTAGGACCGTACATTTCTCTCTTTTGAAATTTGTTTTATTAGCTTTGGCCCAGCAACCCAATCTGTCAAGGTCATTTTGAATTTTGATCCTGTCCTCTGGTGTATTAGCAGCCCCTCCCAATTTGGTGTCATCTGTAAATTTGATCAGCATGCCTTCAACTCCTTCATCCAAGTCATTGCTGAAGATGTTGAACAGCACTGGGCCCAGGACAGAACCCTGTGGCACCCAACTAGTCACTTCTCTCCAGGATGAAAAGCATCCATTGGTGAGCATTGGGTTCAGTTGGTCAACCAATTATAAATCTGATTTTGCCCGTCAGGATCATTGCCTAAATGCAAACTGATATTGTATGTACTATTTAATTACATCCCCTAAGGGGAAAACAGTCACTATGACCTTTCTCTCTCACCCATGCAGGTGGGGAACTGAGACCTGAGTGCCAGCTGAATGTTCAATAGGTTGTACTCCCTGTGATATCTCAGCAGAAACGTTATTGTACATATAGGCTTAGAGACTGTGTGTTCTGGATGCTGATTATTGCTGCTTAGGTTTTGCCTATATGTTCTCTTGTCCTCTATAAGGTCATTTTCTTACAATTACAAGATTCGCCTAACAGCCTCTGCTGTTTATTGAACTTATGCCACTGCTGGAGAGACTTGGTAGGACCACACACACACATTTCAGATTCTACTCCATCTCAGTAATTGCTAAATTAAAAAAAATGATTTTTGCCACATATGTTGTGCCTTTGTTGCTAGGGCTGATTAGCATTAGTTAGGTCACCCCCTGCCCCACTGTGATCTGGCTCCTGCTAATCTCAGGATGGTACTCAAGGTAGACAGTGAGCTTGATGGGATCTGGATCGGTGGTCCGTCGTCCTTTGCTCAGTCCAGTCCCTTGGTTCCTCTTGTGAGGCACACAAATGAGAGCGCACAAGTGAGATTTATGCTGCTTGCTATATGAGGCAGCAAGTCAGAGATGAAGAAAAAGGGAAGAGAAAGGATGATAAGGAATGTAGTGAGTCCTTTTGGGTTGCTATCTGATAGGGCTGGTCTGTTAGGTGACAGAAAAGGGTCACATGAGTTGCTTGTCTAAGGGAAGGGTTAGGCCCAAAGGCTGATGTCCCACTGGTGGTCATGTTGTTGGTTTGTGGTACAACATTCCTCCTGACTGAATAGCTGTACCAGGTGTGGGGTTACCTATCTGTCTTTCCTGGTATGAGATTGTACTGTAGATTTGAACCTGAGACTTCCTGCATGTAAAATTGTGAGTAGTTCTTCCTAGTAAGGGCTTCTTCAGCAGACCTACCATTCCTTGTGTCTGTGACTGGGCCTTGTGGTTGAGAGCTGAAGGAATACAAATGATTCATGAAGTGTATGCTTCCTGTAATTGAAGAGTTATGGAGCTTACAATGTCAACTGCAGTCCCAACAAAATGTTCTCTCTTGCTCCTTACAAGGTGGTGGACATGCAAAAGGTGCGTAGGGATATCTCTCATTTTCCTCTTGGTTAGACCAAAACACCCTCCTGCTTCCCAACAGCATGCCTTTTGGAAGCTTTCCCCAACTCATTGTACTGCAGTGTATTTGAGTACATCTCTCACCATCAGGCATTGTGTCTCTGAAAGGAACTGTGTGCCATTTGCAGCTATTCTGGCCTGGGAGTTACATGGTTCCGTGATACATCCCTCCCCGTGCGCGCGCGTGTGTGCACGTGCAGGTGCATGTGTGTGCATTGTGCTCTGTTTCTAGAAGTACTGGAACATTTCTTTTGCTTAAATGTTCCTTTTATATTTTCTGTGTATGTTCTTTCCCCCTTAGACTGAGTACATAGGAGATACCATGGCCTGGCAGTATATAATCCCCTCTCTGGTAATTTGTATATAAGATTTCTCTGTTACTTTATGAAAAAAAAAGAAAATAAAGTTGATTGAACAGATTTTTTTTAAAAAATACTATGGTTATATTAAACTTAGGACTGTGCAATATTTTGATTCAGGTAAACATATGGTTTATGTATTTTGGAATGAATGTATTCTGTTTAAATCTTTCATGTTTTTCAATAAGTTTCGAAGTTTGAAAAATACAATGATGATTTAATTTTGATTTTGAGTTGTGCAATAATTTTGTTTTCTATTTGATCACTTTCAAAAAAATAAGAAAAGGTGTCATAGGAACTATCATGTTAGTCATTTGTTGGTCATTTGATGATCACTCTTACTGAATGATGGTGTGGTCCCCTTTCTTTTGATGTCTTTAGAAATATTTGGAACCTTTCAATAATCTAACTGATTTTTCATTTTTTTTAAGTGCAGAGTTAGTCCAAGTTGATCTTCTTTTAGTTTCTCTTGATCATGAGGTAGATGAACTGCTTTGAAGTGTATATGAAATTTGATATATGAGTATTGCTCCTGAGCCAATGTTGGGGCATCAATGAAATGCCTAAACAAGGAAGCATCTTAGCCTGATTGGCAGCCAGGCTTTATAAAACAGAACTGTAAATTCTTTCTCAGCTTGGTGTCTAGTGAATCTTTATTTACCTTCATGCTGTCTTCATCCTAGCTCTGTTGTAGGCCTTGGTGAGGTGGTTCCCCTTGGTGTAAGCAGTGTGTTTTCCCAATAGCCATTGCGAGACTCCAAGGGATTTAGTCATGAAGGAGCGGGGAGGAGGGAGAGACATTAAACAGGCTTTTCCCTAATGAGCTGTGACGCCAGCTGGAGAAGGGGGAGAAGAAGGCTTTTCTCTCCTGTCCAGTACTCTGTGAACATACTGAAGGGTGGAAGAGAAACTGCATGTCTCCATTTTGTACATCCTTCCACTGGCCCCTTAGACATACTGTGCTTATTTGCTGCCTCCTCTGTTTCCTTTCTGCTCAATACCAAAAGCATTTTGGCAAAGTTTAGCATTCTGTGCTCACAGCTCAGTGCTCAAGGAGAAAAGGGAACAACAAAGGGTTGGGGGGATGTGGAGGGAGAATTGCTTCTTGCCCTATATCAAGATTGAGCGCTGTGCAGTAGATCTAGTAAAAAGCCTACTTTTTCTGCCTTTCTTTCTTTGCCAGTGAAGAAAGTGACTTAAAAGTAACAGTTGGCTGTCTGTGTTTTGATCATCTGCTTATGCACTTATGCTAAAGGGTTTCTTATGTTTGCTTTCACATTAGGACTGAAACTTTTAAATGTTACCTTTATTTACCTAAGATCTGTTTCTTCCACACAGTCTTTTATCAAGAGAAATTCATCCAGAAAAGAGATTTTCTCATTCTCTGTAATCAGAAAAGTGGGTAGAAGTTATCTATAGTTGGAAACATAGGCTTGCACTTTTGGCTGTGCAGGGGGCAGGCCTTCATATTAATTCAGATGTCTTCAAACTGCATCGGGACACAAATATATTGGTGCTCAAAGCAGCTTTTGAACTTGGTGTTTGGTACATGAAATATTTGAATTGAAGATGTAGCTGACACAGGGGCATGCTGTTTTCACTCATACTATGATGTACTGATGTGGAAGAGGCACTGCCTCATGAACTCTAGGTTTATTACATAACCCTATTGACAAGGGTTCCTGAAATACTGGCAGGCTCATGATGATAATGGTGGTCTAATAACAAATATTCAACACACTTTTTAAAAACTTAGGACATACAATATCCTATTACAAACAAAAATTTTATATTTCCTGGAGTTCCTGGTGATAAGGCAAAATGTAAATACAAAAGAATAAAGAAATGTAAATATGAAGAGTGTTTATGAGGCATAAACATATTTTCATTATTCATCTATTATGTATACATACTAATTCAACTTAATCTGGAAATACCTACTTGGAGAATCACAGGTCTGTAACTGTCAGCTATAGAAGATATATCACAGTATATCATGCCTCTCCTGTTCTCAGCAGGAAATTGGGTTCTAACAAATAGATTGAACGCTGTGCTAGTTTTAGTGTGCATGCTTCTTACGTTCATGTGATATGAAGGTTAGTGATTACCTAATGTTTTAACTTATTTTTTGTACAAACAGAAGTGGAATTATCATTTTTTGTTGTTCATACCAAAAGAGACTTAAGACTCTTGTACACTCAACAGCAGAAATTGCTCTTTTAAGTAATCTAATATTAGCAACCTCTGTGGAAAAAAAAATGTTAACTAGCATAAAATTAATGATAGCCAAAATAATATAGTATAATTATAATGTCACTGATGGCACTTCACTAAAAAGTGGAATATACTTGGTTGGGCATGTAATAAAGGTTAAAATGTTCTTGAAAATAAGTTTACATCGCTTTTTATTCTTTCCTTATGGACTGATAGTTATTCTGGTTTATTAGAGGCTGTATTAAAACAAATAGAAAAAAGAGGTAGTACAAGATATTTTCTTTATCTTCTAACTTGTGTCCAAGGATTTCAGGGCAGCGACTGTGTGTGTATACTTGAGTTAAAACAAACCCAGTAGAAATGCAGGAATTATTTAATAATTCTTGATATATTTCACTAATCTTCATCAAAGGCATGTGTTCAACAGGAAGGAACTGCAGATTTGCAGGCTTGCTAAATGATCAGTCTAGAACAAGTGAGAACAGAATTCCCTTGTGCCTGCTGATCAAGGCAGGAGACCTAAAGTTTTAAATCTGTTTAGTCTCTTTGCTCTTCTCTCTCCTTCAATAATTTTAATTTTCCTGCCTTACCAACTGTTCAGTTTTTATTTTTTTGCTTTCTTCTTTCAAAAATATATCAAAAATCTTTCAACATCTCCCTCTAAAGAAAAAGTAAAACATGGCTAATGATTTAACAATGAAAAAGCAAAAAATACAAGATATACATGGAGAGATAGAAGAGCCCTATTTGCCTGCTGAGAAAAAGAAAAGACAACTGGAAGATGAAATTATTTTTAAAATGGCACCTCCCCAGAACACAGGTAGACAGGTTGAAGAGGGTGAGGAAAATGACCGATACACTGGAAAAGTTTGGTTGGCCATTGAGAAGCAAGCCTTTGAACCCATGGCAGAAATGGCATTAAAGAAAAAATTAAGTTTTAAAAAAAACTTACCAGAAAAGAGTTTGAAAGCTGTAAAGGGATGTATAGAGGCTTTCAGTTCAATTGTGACTTCCAGACACCATCTTGATTCTGCTAATTCTAAGCTCAGAGGTGGGGCAGAGGCAAGATAGCCTTCAGTCCAGTCAGGGAAGCCACTCAATCAAACATGCAGTCACATATAATGGTTCAAGAATTTTTTTTTCAATCCGACGCAGTCCTTTTCTGGAGAAAACAGAATATTTTAGATTCAAGCTGTGAGATGAGCTCTAATGAGCCGTTTTTGTACTACCTTACTTATGTGTTGCTAAAAATCAACACAGGTACAAGAAGTCAGGATCAGTCATAATGAGACTTGTACAGCAGCTCAGGCTTCTTGAACCAGTCTTTCTGTAGTAAAAACTATGGTGAAATACATAGCAAATGTGGGGCTTCAAGCCTGAATGCATCGATCATTTAATGATCAAAACATTTTAAATCCAATGAATTGGACTAATCTTAGTTATCCCACAAATATTTTTACACAGCATCATTTAACAATGAATTCAAATTTAAATGAAAAAAGATTGAAAATTAATTCATCTCAGTTGTGGACTCCGTAGAAGACTCAGTAGACTCAGTCAGGGACAGTGCTGATTCCTCAGATTCAGAAATAAAAGAGGGTAGCCAAACCAGATTATTTGAAGCAGAGCGTTTTAAGAGTCTTCTTTTTGAAAGGTATTGCTGACTTTAGGTTTAGGCATAGATCAAAATTTAAATAAGAAGGAAATTGAGTCACAAAAAAAGTAGTGAAGTAGCAGCAGAAATAAAGTAGCAACAGAAATTGCTGTCTAAAACAATTCAGATTCCAATGCTATGAATGTTTAAGGACATAGCTGAGTCTGACTGGGCAGCAATCTCTAAATTCTAGGAGATTTATTGCGTACAGTAAAAAATTATACACACTGTGAAAAAAACTTGATGGACCAGTTCCACTGATTGATGACCCTGTCTGTGCTTTAATTTCTTACGCCATCCTTCCATGGTAAAGAGATGCAGCACTGAAGGGTGTGGATGAAAAAAGGAGAGATGTTGCACCCTGAAAAGTACATGAAACAGTAGCGTTGTCAATCAAGGCATGAATAGCTTCATCAATGTTTGCGAGGGCTGGAATGCTGCAGATACAGGAGATAACAACAAAGAAGAAGAGGAGCTGGTCACTCCAATAGGTCTATAAAAGCTCAATACTTATGGGAAAGAAATACCAGGAGGTGGAAGATCACTTATTTTCAGTCATGTGCAGAAGTTAACAACAGACAAGTGGGTTCTTGAAGTAGTTTCAGAAAGTCATGATATCAGTTTTCAAAAAGACTGAGAGGAAGACATCTTCATCACCAGTTCGAAGAATAAAAAAAAGAGAAATAGTCCTACAAGAAATACAACATTTTCTACAGACAAGAGCCATAGAAAATGTGCCTTACATTCATGTATACCAGAATGTAATGAAGCATTTCTACTTTTTTTTTTTTTTACAGTGACCAAACATAAGAGTGGTCACAGACCGGTCTGGATCTGGAAGACTTCAGTGGATTTTCTCTGTACTGCATATTGCCATAGACCTGGTAGAATGAGTGTAGATCTACTAAGATCTTGGCATTTTAGCATAGTCATAACCTAAGTATATGGAGTTTTTTTTATCTGCCTGGGAAACATTTGTGTTGATGCCCTATAATCCAACGTCCTTGGGTAAAAGGAAATACAATTAGCCCTCCACATTTGCAAGGGGCACAGGACTCCTGCAAAAGTGGGGGAAAATAAATATCAAAATGTGTATGTGGGAAGGAGACTGAGGCATGATGGGGAAAGTGAGTACCCAGGGTCCAAACCAGGTCAGGAAAAGGAGAGAGAAAGGGGATGGATTGGCAAGTTGGCCCTATACTTCTTCTGTCTTGCCCATCTCCTTCCTTGGGTATTGGGGGGCAGTGGGAGAGAGTTTGTGGTGCTGAGAAATCAGACTGCAATCCATCCCTGGCTTGCCAGGCAGCTGATGGTGACAGAGCCATCATTGCTTTTCTCTTGTACCACTGCCAGCAGGACAGAATTTCCAAATGCTGGCTGTCCTCCTTTAAAGTTCTCTTACTTATAGTATTGAATGAAAGTCGATGGCTCTTTCCATCCTGCAACCTTACACGCCTCTTTTAATGATGGCTGCCTGCCCTTGAGCTAGATCAAATCCCATTTGTTGGAAATTGTTCCTTCAGCCAGCCTGAGAATGAGAGGTTGACACTGTGAATGATCAGTTTAGGAGGGCTGAAAGAGCAATCCACCAGCACCCAAAGACTAGGGGAAAAACCAAAAAACTCCTGCTTCCACCTGAGGTTTACACCTGAATAGAGATGTGAAGGCCTGGAAAAAAACAGAAAAATTCAGAAAAACTCATTTTTTCCCCAATTTTTTTCCTGAAACCTCTTTTATTTTTTTTCCAAAAAATTGGAAAAATTGAAAAAAAGGAAGAAAATCAATTATGGAATGTTTTATTTTAACACGATGAGTAAAATCTTTAAGACAATGTAGTCATATACTCTCCAAATCATTTCTAAAAACTATGACTGATACTGATAACTGTAGCTCAGAAAGTGAGTCTGATTAAATTTCATGCCTATTCATTGAATCTTAGTCCCTCCCTCCTCCTTTCCACTCACTTTCTACCCTCATTTCATTTTATGGGAATGGGTGCTTTATGTCTATTTGATACTATGGAGAGAAGATATAAATAATTTTCTTTGTTACTAATATTGATGATTTCTTCTGTTGTTGTTTTTTAATTTATTTATTTTTTGCCTGCTCCACATAAACTAGCAAAACCAAAGAGGTTCCGTATATTTCAGGAGATTGTTGCTCCATTTGTTACAAATAAAAGTGTAAAAAAAAAAAAGTAAATTCCGTTCGTAATAATTGTTTGAATACACTGTATTTTTAATATACCAATTGTGATAATTTTATGTCAGATCAAACTGTACATAGTCATATATTGTGTTCCTAAACTAACAAGATTGAACGTCACGTTCATTCTGTAAAAAGTGCTAATGTTGCATTTTTTTCAATTTTTCTGAAAATTTCCATATATTTTCTGAAAAAAAGAAAACCAGGGAAAAACCGGGTTTTTTCGATGGCTCCAAAATTTCCAGAAATTTTACATCTCTGTGTCTAAACTATTTTATAATGGTGAGCAAGGCTATGTAATTAAAGTATTGAGGGACAAAGAGTAAATGGGCCAAATGGATTTATAGCTTTGGGTCTCCTGCCTCCGTCAGCTGGTGTGAGGGAATGACCTACTTGTTGTGGATTGCTTCTTCAGTCTTCCCAGAATGATCATTCACAATAAGAGTCAACCTCTCAATTTGTTCAACAGGAAACTGTTTCGAAAAAATAACCACTCTTTCTCTCATTAGGAACTTGAAGCAGCTCTTTACAGTGATGATGTGGAGTTCATCAGTGATCTCATTGCCTGTCTTCTTCAGGGTTGCTATCAGCGCAGTGACATTACGTAAGTAGTTTTCTGTTGTTTAAGTGCTTTTAGAAATAAAAAGAATATTGTCAAAAGATGTTTCACAACTTCTGTGGACTACAGAAAAGATTCCAAATGTAAGTGCTAAATAATTATGAAATAATTTATGACAACTTTTAGTTACAAAGTGCTTTAGGATTATTATTTTACTCATCTACTACCTAATTCATAACTGGAATTCATTATCTGGAAAACCTCAAGAGTATGTGTGCTCCTCTTACAGCTTTGTTTTAATATGGGGTAATCATCTGACCCTGTAGAAAGGTCGGCTTGAGAACTTTAGAGGGCTGACAGTGAAGTTCCATGCAAACACCATTAAAACAAATTTAATGCTTTGTGTCTTCTATAACTGCATAAAGCAAATGAAGTCCCTCTCAACCATCATGCGTGATCACTGTTCTTTTTCTTTCCTTATTAGCTTCGTTATAGGCTCAAAGATCTAGGAAAGTGGAATGGAAAAAACTATTAAATATGTAAAATAAGATAAAATTGCCACTTGTATATACATCTGGATTTTTAGCCCTCTTCTCCATTTTTATATCATTTATAGTGTTGATTCTCCATATTAGATTCTGCTCAGGGATTATCTATTCATTTTCATACATGTATGATCCGAGGTATTCTAAGATGCATTCCAGTTTGAATGACAATTTCTGGCAGAAATGGGTAGTGTAAAAATAACTCAATCAAGAAGATTGCACCTTAGACTTTAAGCCAAATATCCATGACCCTTCATCAACATGGCAGTGTCAGAAAGATACTGCTTTCCCTGCCATAAATACTCCCTGCACACTAAGAATTCTTTAATTTTTACATAGTGATTTATATCTACAGCATGTGTTTCAATATTTATTTATTTATTTATTTATTTATTTATTTATTTATTATTTGCACACTATGTGAAAATTGTTGACTGAGTGTTATTCCTTTGCAGCATGAGTAAGTACTTCTGCTAATTATAATGTACTCTAAGGAAGTTTTGGAAATAGAAGCCTAGCTGAGAACCATTCTGGCGTACAGTTTTAATGCATTCTGGGTTAATTTATTTGTCTTGGAGTGAAAACATTTTTCAAGGCTTTGCCACATGACATTGGCAGTCTTAAGTTTGATGCTTAAATTTTGCTCTGATTTTGTTGGTGTTTGCAGGGAAAAATGAACATGGTTAAAACAGTGAAACTGCAAGGTAGATATAGTATTTCCCCTGTAGTGTTGTGTGTATAGTATTATGTAGCGTTATGTATGTATTCTTGTAGTATGGTGTAGTATTTTCCTGTAGTATTATGAGATATTTGGTAAGTGTATTACATCATGTGCTTCATAAAATTGCAGCACATAGTGATAAAAAGTGAAATGCTTGCTTTTTTACTTCTCAGATATGTCACATTATGGCAGTGGATGGGTAAGCTCCAGGGATCCAGGAGCAAATTTTGTCCATTTCTAGGACCCACTGAGAGTCATGTAACCTCTGTCAAAATGAGAGGTTACTTCCCACTTGTTTAATTCCATTAAAAATACCAATTTGGGGCTAATTATTAGAGTGGGGCACAACTTGCTTTGGAAGAGATTTGTGTCCCCTAGACATGTGAATCTCCCTTAGGAGGAGGAGTCCAAAAATTGTGGAGATAATTTTTTTTTCACCTAAGGGCTACAAAAACAGCTTTGGGGGATACATGAGCCATTTCTGCATTAGACTGTTATAGTGCTATTACTCCACTTTCAGCATCCTATGGAATCCTGGGGTTTGCAGTTTAGGGAGTGGCCAGCCGGATTCAATAGGATGTTGAAAGTGGAAAAATAGCACTATAACAGCCTGGTGCGGAAGTTACCACAGTTCTCATACAGTTTTCTGGCTTCTGTTTTATTTCATGAAAAGTTTTATAGTTGTACTTGGCACTAAGATTGAAAAAACAAAAAGGAAATTGATAAGACACATCAAAATAATAAGCCTGATTTCTCTTGCTGTTGCAGTCTTTAGTTTAGTAAGATTCAGTTATGGATTTTAGAGAACACTGACTGGATACTTTGACTAAATCTGTGCTAAAATTGGGCAAATTCAGAAGAGGTAAGGTTAGAGGGGTACACCTCTTTTTTCCCTTTAAAGAATGCCAGTAGTAAGTGAAAAGTTCATTCTCAGAACATATTTTTTTAAGTTTTTCCCATGTGCATTCATTAATTAAGGATGTGATATCTTGTCCAGTTGACTTTTCTTCACGTATTAAGCTGAGTGTTTACATAGAGCTAGAACCAGTGAGGTGCAATGATTTGAGATTTGCACTACAGCTCTTGAGACCAGAATTTGAATCCCCACTGAGCCATGGAAACATACCAGAGGTGAATTTGGGCAAGTCACATTCTCTCTTCCTCAAAGGTTGTGCAAAGGCAAACCCCTCCGAACAAATCGTGGCAAGAAAATCCATGGTACGATCACCTTAGGGTTGCTGTAAACTGAAAATGACTTGAAGGCATACAATAACAACAGTATCATGGTATGTATCTCTTCAAGTTGCCTGTCAACTTATAGTAACCCCAGGAATTGCATAGGGTTTTCTTAGACAAGGAAGAGGTTGTTTTGCTAGTTCCTTCTTCTGAAATACAGCCTGCAGCATCTGGTATTCCTTGGCAGTCTCCCATCCAGGTACTAGCCAGGGCTGACCCTGCTTAGCTTCCAAGACCAGAAGGGATCTGGTGGCTTTATGGTATTTAGGTACATAGTCCTTATACCCCTTTATGTTTTACACATAACTGCATTCTAGCATTTGACATGTCATGAAGAAATAAAACTAATTTAGATGTTGAGTTACTGAAAAGGCTCACGAGTCTGGTTCGGCTGACTGTACATTGTACAAAACATGTGTTGTGCATAAAGTGATCACAGTGAGACAGATATAGCGTTTTAGCATGGGATTTAGATGCCCTCTGGAAGCATCCTCATATTTTCTCTTCGTGATCTCTATGCAAGTATGTATGTAAGATCTACTGCTGCATTGAACAGCATTTCAGGACCATCTAGAATTTGAAAAGCCTTGAAGATGTTCTAGCCCCGTGTCTCTCATGGGAAAAACTCATGCTTTGCGTACATCTAGAGAAAGCAATGCACACTTTGTTTTCTTTCACTCAATACCTCAGAAGCGCCATGGGGAATGCTCTCTAGAACAGGGTGACGCCCTTCTCACCCAGCTTGGGACAGCAGCCTACTACTCCATTGCCAAATTTGAATGAAGTGGCAGTGGCAAAAAGCCACATCTGTGTGTCTTGCAAAATTGCTCTGTGGTGGTAGCTTCAGAATGGAATGGAAGCATACATACCAGTCATTTATTTCTCACCCATCTAGTAGAGAGTCAGGGGGAAAATTCCTCAGTCTGAAAGTTTTCTCAGCATTCATCAAAGCAAATAGTTTGTTTCACCTCCATGCAATGTATGAAATAGTATGGACCCTTTAATAAATAGTTCTCTTTGGTTACTTTTGCTTTTCTGAGACTCTTAAACACCTCGTACACTCTAACACAGAAGTCTGATTCATGTCAACACTTTATAAGCAAGCACTGCAAAATTGGGCTACAGGTTCTGATGCTTCTGTTTGGACATGGATATGGAACACTTCTGACGCAGTATCTGGGTTGCCCTCCATGTTGATAAAAAGTCCTTATGATCAAAAGCAGTACTCCTCAAAGTAATGGTCTATGTACTTGTACCAGTCTGCAAGTCACCATCTTCCTTTTCTTCTGTTGTTTCCACTCAAGGTAGTCATATAGGAACTTGGTAACTTTTAAGTATTAGTGACAGAGTTTGATTCCTCCCTTTCTCCCCTTCATTTTGGGTCCTTCAGATGGGAAGCTACTGTAAGAGTTTGCTGGTGATGTTATATAAGGTGTATTTTCAGCTTTTCTTATTTTATGACTTCAGTCTTTGCCACTGGAGAGGGGGTGAAAAGGGTTAAAGGTTTTGGGACAGGACATGCCTTGAATGTAACTAGGTGTATGAAAATATAAAACTTGTGATACTGCTTATATGAGCTGATCTGTCAAAGAGTCTAAGAAAAAGAAAGAGAAGCCATGAAGGAGATGAGACATCACCAGGCTAAGGAAGGTCACAAGAAAATGTAGTGAGCATCCAAAGACTGCTATTTAACTTTAGGACACTTGAGTAAAAAAAATGTGAAATTGGAAGCAGGAGAAAGAATGACATTTTAATTTCATTTCTACAATATAATCTATGAATTATTTCATAGTAAAAACAATGATATTTTTTCAGTCCAAAGTAAAAGCTAATGTAGAATTGATACATGATTTCATAAAAACTGTACTTCATATTTAAGATCATTGGTGTCACTATAAAGCAGTCTCATATTTAATAGATTATCATGTCACCATAGATAGTAAGGAATTCCATCAGGCAAATGAACAAGATAAAGAGGAAGCACCCATTTTCCGTGACCAATGGAAACTAAGTGGGGAGTGACAGAGAAATTTGCCCTTCTCTACAGCCTATTTAGTAGGAGGCTTTTTTCAACTATCCTGCTTAGAGGTTAATAGCTATGGCCAGCATGAATATAAAGGCCACTAGCTACTTAATAGCCTTTGGGGGGGGAATAGTTTGTGGCTCCATTTATAAAAACAGTCCTTAGTGAAAACCTCATTTTAACTTGATTGAAGATTTTATATATATGAAAGAGAAAAGAACTGTTTCAATTAATATAAAACCACATAGTGCTGTCCAACAGTTATGATTAAAATAAGATCAATATAAATACTTTACTACGGTCAAATATAGAGTTCTCCAACACAGAGTATTCCAACTATAATAACTCCACAATTAACTGCTGCATGCGTGTGGATACATGCAGTATTCAAAGGCCTCAGTTGTGGTTGATTGTGGATGGTGAAGCTCCTCTATTATTTCTGCCTCCCAGCAATCATGTCACTTAGCTTTTTGGCCACTTTAGCTACAGAGAAAGGTGCATGGAAAGATTCTTCCCATGCACCTTCCTCCTTGTCAGAAATTGGCAATCATGCTGTAGCTGGTCTGCCAAACTTCTGTTTGCTGGATTGGCCAAAGGCTTGTTTAGTACACAGGTGGGTGGGTGTGTTATGTGTTTGAGGAGGGTGGAAGAAGGCAGTCTGTATGTCTTGTTCATTTATGTATGTGAGAATTGGGGTGGGTCATTTCACCACTCTCTCATCCACATCTATCACTGGAATGTACCCATCAGCCTATATCTGCATGTGGCTGGTTGCCCACCCCTGTTGTAAATGTGAATCAGCTTGCTTTTGGGGGTTCAACATTGTGTACGGTGCTCTGCTTTGTTGATTTGTGGGATTTAATTAATTCAAATAGCTATTTCTGCCCTGGTGATATAATAATGCTATTTTAGACACTTGGGCCACTTGAATTAAAAATGTAATTGCTCTAGATTTGTAGCAGGAGATTCTGACTGTCAGTTTCAGCGCCAGCGTCTAACAGCGTTTCCTCAGGCTGAGTGTGGGGCAAGAGTGTCAGTGGGTTGAGAAGGAAAATAGTTCTGTATTGTCAGACACTTGTGCTGTGGGTTTAGAAAGCTGTCCCCTGCATTCAGGCTCTCTCTTGGCTCTGTACTTTGGCAATGACCTTACTGCTCTTCCTCCTGTCCCATTTTTTTTCCCAGCAATGAAAGTGGCCTGCATCTGTTGCCATCTCTAGGTTAAGTGGCTGCATTTGCTTCTGTCAAGCTCATGTGTGTGTCTGCGATGTGATCTTTTATTAGATTAGACAGCCTCCATCGGCTGTCCGTTCCTCTAGCTTCTCTGGGGATTTTGCTCTGCCCCAGTGCTGTTCCAGTTCTATCTCTGGAAGTGCTATGGGAGTCTTCACTTCAACAGCCTCTTTAGCTGACTCTAAGCTTTTAGTTATAAAGGCCTATATGATGGAAGACAGAGGAGGATGTTTGAACAATTTTTGGTTTAAAGTCCCTAGTATATTTTCTGCTTCTTACAAAACAGTTATATGTGCTCTCACAAATTCATTTGTCTCATTCCCATTATGAAAGGGGCATGCCATCTGTATACAAAACCTGTGAGCTGTGACTGTGAACCTATTAGTCCTTGCCTGAATATACAAGGGAGCAGAAAAATGTGATACACATGAAGTATTTTAGTCTAGAGGCTTTTTTAAAGCTTTTAAATCTTATAACACTTTATACTTGTGTTGTTGGCACTAGCATTACCCTGCCCAACAGGCAGGACCTAGACAAAGGCCAAATTTGCTTATCTACTTCACATCTTCCTGCCCCAATTTTAGAAGTTGTCATCTGGAGAAATCCATCTGTTCTGAGAAGTCCAGAACACAGTTAAAAAACAAGCAAACTGATTTTATGAGAAATCCTTGTTTTCCTCACTGCATCTAACTTACTCACAAAGTTACTGTCCTAACTCAGTACTTAAAAATCTTGCATAGTCAGTGCACTCTCATTCAGCACCTTGTTGTTTCCCACACTGGTTAGTCAGCCAGATGCTTCTGAACAATCGCCGCGCAAGTCAAAATCCTTCTCAGGCAGAAGAAAGCTGTCACTTATGGACCTAATCTATCCTACTAGTATCTGGACCATAGATGTTCCCTAATTGCTTATCCCCAAAGACCTGATAGTCTTGGGACTCAGTCAGTTCCTAAAGTATCCCATTTCACTGTTCCCTTTCGTTTATGGATAAGGCAAGGTGGAAGCACAAGTCCCCAGCTGAAGGACATCTATAACCCCACACCGCTTTTCATCCAGTTTAGATGGATGAGCAGGGGGATCTGGCTGGCATTTATTACCCTTCTCATCCCTGCCCTGCTTTCGTTCCAGCATTATTTATTTATTTAGTAGCCTTTTTATAGAACTCCTTTTTCAGCCTCATAAGGGAGCTTATTTAAAAGTTTTCTTAAAAAATTGGTATTCAGTTATTCCATTTCTGAACATGGAGATTCTATTTCATTTTAATGGCTGTTTGCTGTTGATGAACCCTTCCCTCATTAAATTACCATAACAAAGTACTCATTGACCTATTAGTGTTTTGTCTGGATAAGCACAGATGTTTAATAGAAAAGTATGGTGCCTGTCCATAATTTATTCTCTTGTTTCTTTTTCTTTTCTCCTCTGCTGAGATGAATACCTTGCTTGGTTTAGTTTCTTCATAGTTGTTAGACTTATCCTGTAAGGCTTCTCCTTTGGACTTCCTCCCCCTCTATCAAAGATAAGCAAGGATCTCCATTGTAGCTGTCTGGGGTCAAGCCTGCAGCTGTAACTCAGATTAAGTTGACCTTAATCAGAAACAAGTCATTTTTTGACAACTCATGATAGATAGATTGCTGTAGGGGAAAGAACATTAGCCATCCTTTAGGTTTTTCCTCTTCTACTTCTCCTGATACAGTCCTTGCTTCTCCTGACCTTACTAATGATGTCTGAATGAGGTCATTCAAACACATATTAGACTCCTCCTTATAGTCTTCACTTTCTTCTGGACAAGTTGCATTTGTGAAGAAGATATTGCCTGGTAATTCAGAATAAAGCATTCTTAACCTTACCTGACACTTGAAAACAAATTCCTTTTGATTCAGAGAGATAAATATTCTACATCTTACTCTTTATCTGCTAGTGAATGTTTTCTTTGGCCTAAGATTGCTCTCTTTTCCAACCCAGGAGAAACTTTAAAAATGACCATCTCTATGACATGAATGATTCTAATTTTAAAAAAAAAAGACAATGGTAGTCAGTACTAGTAAGTGTTTGCCTTTATTTAGATAACACAAGTACATCCTGCTTCCTGCTCCAGTACGTCCTTACATGTGCGTTGTACATGATGTGGGAAGAATTAAGAAGAGGAAGAAAATAAAATGAGTAAATGTACCATCTGTTTTTTTAGAAAATTAGTTAAAAGTAATTTTTTTAATGTTATTTTATGACACAGCATGAATTGTGATGCAGTCTCAGTTGGGTTGCAAATACACCCTGCACTAATTTAGAGCTCTGCTTAACGGATCAGAATTCCAGAACAATTCCAGAGCAGTATGGGCAGAGTGGATATTTACATCTTCCTTCACAATCCTTGGTAGTGTGACATCCTGAGCAAAATCTCAAGCTGTGTCTTTCTAGCCTTCCATAGTTGCATCCTGACCTCCTTTTTTCTTTTGACCTGTAACTCTGCTGCTAGTCATTCACTTCTCCCACCGTTCCAGTTAGAATCATAGAATCATAGAGTTCGAAGGTACCACAGGGGCCATCCAGTCCAGTCATGCATGAGCCCACATCAAAGCACTCCCAACAGATGGCCATCCAGCCTCTGCTTAAAACCTCCAAAGAAGGAGACTCCACCACACTCCGAGGCAGCATATTCCACTGCCGAACAGCTCTGACCGTCAGGAAGTTCTTCCTAACATTTATGTGGAATCTTTTTTCCTGTAGTTTGAAGCTACTCCTCAAATCCTTGTCACTACTTCCTGTCCATGACTGGATCCAGGAAAAATCTTATGGTTAGCATCAACATTCTCCATAGCTTTCCACCTCTCTTATTTATCAGTTATCCAAATATATTACTGCTTATGATGTTCATCCCTCTAACTGCAGTATTTTCAGTAATTGAAATGTCTCCTGTATCAAATATCTCTGTCCTTTTCCTTCTTTTATGCCTGAAAAAGAATATCCTAGAGTATCTGTGTGATCATTCGTCTCTTCTTTCAATGCTTATGGAAGAACCAGGTTTGTTTCTATCCAAAACTTTGGAATGTATGTAACATTTTTTGTTATATTATTGCAAGCAATATTTTCATGGTGTATTTATCTGCTATTCTGCCAAATAATTTCAGTGTTTTTTATGTCTGTTCCAGTCAATGAGAGCTGAACTCATTCTGTCATGGATAAAAATGCTTGAAGCAGCATTTTATTTATATTAGATTTAAAATACTGTTACCATGGTTAGATATAATACATCTTTGTATCCTCAGCCAAACTTCTGACTTCCTAATAACATTCCCACTTCGCTTTATGGAATGGGGGTGGGAGGTTTTGCACTTAGATCCTTGATTTTCTATACATTGTTTCACATTTTGAAAACAATTTCCAAATGGGTCAAGTTTTTGTTTTTCCAGAATAGCTTCCTCCTAGTGATAATCAAAAGAGAGGATTGAAAGTTAACACTGGTTTGAGAAGAGCAGTAGAGTTAGGCGTGGTTGGGAAAATGGCTTGCAATAGAAGGAAAGATAAAGCTGAAGCAGAAGGTAACTGAAAATTCTGTCAAACATCTGGTTCCCATTTCAGATTCTCATTATAGCTTGAATCAAAGGAACAACCGTGCAGTGGTACCCTACACAAATTGACAAGAGGACCTGGTGTTTTACACTTAGAACAGAGGCCCAGTGCAGCTTACCTTGGGCAAAGGGCGGAAGTTGGTTTTAGCCACTTATGTAAAAATCAAAGGCAAATACCTAAGATGATTGGTTGAGTCAACACACTCATTTTTCCAGAGGAAATTGGAACTCAATGCTTAAATCCTGGCCATCTTCCAGAAATGGAAAATTTCATGGCTTGATTTGTTTGTCTGTTCTGAACAACAAGAAAAACAGAGAAAAGTAAGAAAGGCTCTTGAGCTTTATTCCAGTCTGTTTTTCAATTGCACCATTGAACATGCTTATTGCTGTATTTTACTGCTGATCATTAGTTTGCTGTAGATTTCCACTTAACACTAATTTCCTAATAGGTGTACTAAGAACACAGATACACTTTACATAGTGGAGCAAGTATTTTTGTCACTATATGTATACACATATGGATTCCTAATATGTGATTTTGTATAATGAGTGATAATGAATATAAAAAATGGGTTTGGCATGTACATATGGTGAATTTTTAGATGTATATTCTTAACTTATCTTTAAAAATAAAGTGCGCCCCAGAGCTCTAAAATTTAGAATGTAAACAAAAATAATTCTTCAACAGATTGATGATGCTTCAACCCATTCCTGAAATTTGTGCAGATGTAACAACCATCAGCCTTTTGCCCAGGATTTGGTAGATTTATCTAATGTTCTTTCAGACCCTTCCCCCTAGCAGATAGTTGTGGGTGGGTTTGTAGGTGCCATTCCGTATGCCCCCCCTTAATGAGAAATGTTCCAGGTTACTTTTTCAACTCTTGATAGTATAAGGTATTTCATATTCCCAAACAGGATGAGCCTATGCTTAAATAAACAAATAGCTGTCATAGCTAATAATAAATAATAATGTTATTTTAATAAACTGCAAATTAATTCCCATTTTTCCTTCAAAGTGTGACCTCAGTTCCTAATAAGGTTTTAAAACATGTAACTGGTTTACCTTTAATTAATTAATTGCATTTTAAAAGGCAGATTCTTAATTAGAAATATTTTCATCAGTTGTACCCCAAACGGAAACTAACAGTTTACAACTTGATAGACTGAAACAAAATTTTGTCTAGATTAATGTATTTTAAATCTGGTTCTCAATTATGACAAGAATCCAGGCTGAGGAATGGCATCTTAATTAGATTTTTATGTCAGTCTAACTGATGACAATCTTAACTGGTCAGTGGTTTCAGAGAGTGGTGTGTGCCATTAATCACTGAATGAATGGAAATCTGAGGAAATCCGGACCTGAAGTCTCTTAATTGGATTGTAGATGTCAGCAGTTTTGGGGGATGATAAATCATTGGATGCTTGGACATGAAACAGCCATAAAAGTAATTGTTTTACTACATGAGTGTGTCCATTTGATTTTGTTCTGATTTGCTGAGTAACTGCAACTGGGATGCTTTTTGCCAACAGGTACAAAGAAGCAGATAATAGTATGTAGAATTATGACATAAATTATCTAGTATTCTCCGTCCATAATACTATTTGCTAAGAAATGTTCAAATAATGGAATTTTGAATTTCAGTTCCGGATCTTAGAGTTGTAGCAGTATGAATTATGAGAACACGCACTTCACATATCTATTATCCTGATGTAAAATATTTAAAAAATGCTTGATGAAGAAGACAAAGTGAAGTTCCATATTGCAAAATCACTTTCTCCCAGCCAAGTTTTCATCTTGAAATTAACTGATTTGATCAGACATAATGCAAAAAATTGATCTGATCTTGGTTTATTACACTACTTTGTCAGGTATGATTTGTAAAAAGTGGAATGCCACTACTTGCAATAAATGGAAAACTAAGTGAAAAACTACTGAAAGTATTAAGGCTTCTCCTCTCACATATGAAGAGAAAAGAAATGTATGAACTTGTGGCTTGCCATAGGACATCCTCATGATGCTGAAATAGGAGTTGGGAGCCTTTTTTAGCCAAAGAGCTAGAACTTGCTTCGGGAAGTGCTACACAACATGGACAAAGTCATTGCAGGCAGGTATTCCCCCTCCCCCTGCAACAACTCCCACAATTTTTTTCTTTCTCTTTCTCTCTTATTTGCATGTGTGTGTGCACACACAACATTTTCTCTCGTAGTGTTCCCCTTCACATTCAGACACTTATAACTGTATAGGCATGGTAACTCACCAGAAGTAAAGCTACTTTAAATTCACCTAGAAGGCTACAACACATAGCTGGTGGGATGTATGCAGCTTGGTGAGTCATCAGTTTTTGTTTCTTTACCATCTTCTGATCTACTGAAATAAAGAACTGATATTTCTCATGCATTGGAGAGTTGAGTTTTGACTCTTAGCACTGGCCGTAGCCCAGACTACTGTTAAAGGCACAAGGAAAAGCAAAATTGTTGTCAACCCAATTAGCTTGTGAGTCATGCTGTGTTCTGTGAGTGAGGACCTGTTTTTAAATGCTCGGTCACTGAGCTGGCAAGTAGGATTCTTTTTTTTTAGGGAATGTTGTAGTATCTGTAGTAGATACATGTGCTGAGAAAATCTTAATGGAAAAGCGATTAATTTATCAGAAAGCTATCATGTCCAGAATTTTGTTTGTGGGCATGTTGATACTTGAACAGGCATCAAAATACAAGGAAAAAAAGAAACTCTTTCTGAATCATTTCTTTTAATTGAAGTTAAAGGTTTAAATTTTTATTTTGTACACTTCATAAACATATTCAGTACACTTCTTGGTGCTAATGATTTTTTTTATGAAACCCTTTGTTAATAAATATGTGTCAACTTCTTCTGATTGCTAACAGCCTAACTTGAGTTTACTAATGAGTAATTTAGGTGGGATGCTAGAGCCTCCTTTTTATTTTATTTATTTTTAAAGCAAGTATCCCTTTTTCTCTTTTAGTTTCAGTTAATTGTCTATATTTTGCTTTGAAATTCCTTTTCCTGTATATGATGAAAAAAAAATGTAGCGTTTCTGGATAACCATTTCTAACATTCTCAACATGCCTTAATGGAAATCATTCTAAAAACATTTCCTTGGAGAAAAACATTACATGAGAAGATACTGTAAGTTTTATCCTATTTAAGATAAATTGTGTTGGCAAAGCAGAGCAATTAACCCAGTAGAAAGAATTTTACCAGACTTGAAGTGTTTTCCTACCAGAGACTAAACAATGTTTTCATATTCACCATCAGCTCTGAAAAACCCAGATCTTTTTCTTTCACTGCATCAAATATCTTTGGTCATTTTTATCCATTTGTGTAAGGTAGTAATTCTGTGGGCTATTGTTTTTTTACTAGATCTCAGACCTTTCATGGCTACCTTGAAGATATCATCAACTATCGCTGGGAACTGGAAGAAGGCAAGCCCAATCCTTTACGAGAAACTACTTTCCAGGAGCTGCCCTTGCGCACCCGTGTGGAGATACTGCATCGCCTTTGTGATTACCGGCTTGATGCTGATGATGTCTTTGACCTGCTCAAGGTGTGTTGGAAGATGACAGATATTGGATAGGGAACATGGGAAGGAGAATGACACATTTCCATCAAAAAGATGTATCATTTTACTCATAGCTGCATTTCATGACCCTTTGTGAAAGTAAACTCACTTAAAAGACAAGTGTCATTTGGTAGATTACTTTTGGTATCTATACTTTTTCCAAACTGGACAGCAGAAGAAATTGAATAAATAATGATGTGGAATATTATTCACTGCCTTTGGTGCTTCCATTTATTTTTGTCTCACTTGTAGAGGTTCTTTAGCTGAACCAAACTTGTTATAAATGAGTTCTGCATTTATATTCATATATTTGAAAATTATTTTCTTTAAAGAAGGGATTATTTTAGGTTGTGGTGATATTAAGAAACTGTCTTGGTTTTAATTCATCCGTCAGGTGAGATCATCTCAGAGTAAGCATCAGTTCTTGGGAACTTTTGCTTTCTGACATCTTAAATGTGTCTGGCTGTATTTTTAGTTCCATTTTGTTAGAGTTATTTTCATGTAGTCCTGTACAATAATTTAATAAATTTGTTGCTAATTATCAATATCATGGGTTAATCCCGTTTAATTTTAGGAGAGTTGATTATTAAAATCAGTGTAAGGACGCATAACATTTTAAGGTAATTAATATCTTTTTATGAAAAGTATTCTGGTGTCTTTAGGCCTGTCCTTTTTCAATGTTCTCTTGATAATTTTGAGGCTGTTTTCAAATAACCATTTGTGGTGAGATAGCAACTTATAAATTCCCAAATGACTGATTTCAGACCATGGCTTGCGTAGGAAAATCATGAATGAGAGCATTGGAGAATCATGAATGGCTTGCATTGGAAAATAATGAATGAGATGCATGGTGTTTAATTACTGTTTTAAGAAAACTAAATTGTCCTTTTTTTCTGAACTGACAAACTATTGTTAATCCTGGATTGGGAGGCTCATTTAAAAATCATAGTTGGCCAGTTCAGATGTAATAGCAAGATCTCATTTGATTGAAGCAGGAAGTAATGAATTATAGCCCCTTTGGGTGTGGTGTGTGTGTATGCGCACAGTTGTCTGAAGGTAGCCAATGTGGCACCTGTAGTTCACTGTAAATTGTGCAATAATGTGGGATAGCAGTGTTACTGTAATTCTTGTCTCACCATGGGGCCAGTTGCTTCCAATAACAGACGAGTTTATCAGTCAGCTATCACAACCACAGGTGGTGGTCTGGAAATGCTAGTGGAATAGCTTTGCTAGAATTATCCTTTTGAAAAGCTTTATGCTGGAATTGACAGTTTTTCTATATATGGCTGTGAACAAGAGTCGGCAGGAATCCAGTTTTATGATCGGAGTGTTTCAGACTGATCCAACCCACCCCCAGAATTATGAGGACACCCAGTTCTGTGTCACATATTTCCCATTAGCAGTGCCTTTATCAAACTGTCCAGTGCATGCAACCATCATATTAGAAGCGTCCCTTTCATAGCTGCTTGGAGAGAGAAGTTAAGCAGGTGTGACTTCTCTTGTTACTGTAGAACTATGGTAGAAGATGCACCTGCTTGCAGCTGTAGCCAAGCATGGCTTTTGTGGAACTTTAGAATTCTGCCACTTGAGGAGGGAGAGCCCACCTGCTGCTTTGCTGTTAAAGATATAAGAGGCTACTTTGAATTAGGTCTTAGCAAGCTTACTTAGCCTTTCTCGTGAATACATTTACAGCATATATATCTCAGTGTAATTTGGCACAGTTGGTCACTTTTTTGGCAAGCAGATGGTTGAATATTTATAGTTGCTCTAAAGGGTCCAAGCAGGCTTTTCAGATAAATGTATGAAGTGGGGAAGCATTACCAGGAAGCATAAAAATGCTGGGTTCAGCAGAGCTAGAAGTTATTGGCTGACTGTGTGTTCAGAGCTCTCACATGATGGCCTATTGCTGCATATAAAGTTACTCAGTGCTGTTTGCCTGTCTTTGTAAGGAGGACCCAAGAGTACAGCATCAAAATGGAAAGAATATGGCCACGAGGAGCTACATTCATGAAAAGGAGAAGTCATATTATTTGCATCATGTTATTATCTGCCTAGGACTATGGAAATGTTAACTCTTGAGAGGATGTTAAGGGACAAGTATTGACTGCTGTTTTTCAACTGTTGACTTTTTGTGTGTGTTTCAAAATACAGGGCTTGGATGCAGATAGCCTCCGGGTGGAACCGCTGGGTGAGGATAACAATGGTGCCCTCTACTGGTATTTTTATGGCACTCGAATGTACAAAGAGGAACCAGTGAAACCAAACGGAGAGCTGTCTTCAGACAGGTACAAACTTCTCGTTGTGATCCAGGCAAAAGTGGATAAAGTTAGTCCTCTGGCACTCAAAATTTAGGAAGGAAACAACAATTAAGATATTCTTTCAAGCACTGTGAGACTGACAGGTTAACTAATTTCCTAATAACTGGTACTGCAGTTAATACTACTTATCATTTACAAATGAGTGTTTTACTGTTTCATTTTGCTTACGTGCACAGCAATCCTGTGAATTAGGATATTGTTGTTCCCATGTTACAGATTAAGAAATTAAACTCAGACAAAAATTATGAAGGTCATACAAGGAATCCATATAGAGATGGAATTTAAACCCATGTTTTTCAAATCCAAGTCCAGTTCTAATTATTAGGATGGTTCTTGTGTAGTACAAATAAAGTCAAGCAGAACTTTTGTAGGTCGTAAGAATTTTGCCATTTGAGATGAAAAAGTCCACTTGTAATACATTGCAGAAAAGCAGACCTTTTCTAATATCAGAAAAGATGTCCATACTCTTGAGTCCACCATGCGGTTGTGTGCCCTTTCTTCTTGGGTGATTTTCCCTATTAGCTTCACTCATTGCAGCTGTTACAGTGCCTCTTACTATCAGTGCTCTTTCCTTACCCTCCTGTTCTTGCCAACTGTTGATACCATGTTCTATAGTCATTCTGTAACTTTTCAATGTGTTCTAGGGGATGCGAAGCACTGATTGACACTCCAAATGTTCCAGGAAAAATAGTGAAAAGACGAGGCCGACCTCCAAAACGGAAAAAATTGCTTGAAGAGAATCTCTTGAGGTAAAAAAAAATAGACTGCTTAAAGTAGTAACATGATACACTTTGCTGTCCAAATGTAAATATTTGTTTTGTGTTGTCAATGTATGCAGTGCTTTACAGCTTAAAGGACTATATAATCTGCATTTTGACAGTGGTGAAAAGTGAGGATAGGTGTGGAATGTGAGCAGCAAGGATAATGAAGGATGAGTGAGTATGAATTGCTGGTCTGCATAGCCTTCTGAAGACGACTTGAATTCTAACTGAAACTTTCCAGTTATACTGTTGTAATTCTGCTGTCTCTGTTGCAGGCTGAACTGTGGCTTCCACAAATGTGTTTTTAAAAATGTCATCACCTCTGTATTATGCTTGGATATGGCCTGGGAGCTAACCTGGATTTTACCAAAATAGTTTAAAAGAAACAAGCCAGAGATTAGTAATTTTTCGTATACTTGTTGATTCTTCTTCGTGGTCTCTGTGCCTCACACATTGAGATTTTCGCACATGCACGGCAGCGTTCAGAAGATTCTAGAGCTTAGCAGCTTGCGGGAACCCCCCCCGCCCTGCTTGTACTGAGCATGCTCAGCCCACCAAGCCAACGGTCTGTCCTCAGTTCTTTTTCGTCAGCCAGCGTGTTAGCAAGCGGACAGAAGGTTCTCCAGCTTAGCGGCTATTTTCTCTTGGATAATTCGTCTTTCTGGCTACTTCTGGACTTCTTCGAACCCCCCCCTTCTTTTTGGACTTCTTCTTGTGAGTTTTCCTCTTCTTTCTATGTCTGTGCTCTTCAAAAATAGCGTTTCGTGTGGCCGAAAGGTCGCCCTCTCGGACGGGCACTCCGAGTGCCTCTTTTGCCTTGGGGAGACCCACAACATGTGAGCCTGCTCTGTTTGCAGGGAATTCACGGCGCAAACGTTGAGGAACAGGTCATCGAGGCTCAAATCCCACTGTTGGGAAGAATCCTTGAAGATCAAAGAGCAGGCAGCTGAGAACACTGCCCTCTATATAGCCATGTCTTCCCGCTCCCTTTTGACAGCATGACCATTGATCACACCCTCGTCGGTATCGGTGACTGCTATATCGACGACAACGGTACCAGGCTCAGTACCATCTTCTTTGCCTCCTGTCTCCTCTCTACCTCGTATTCCGAAGCTTCAGTGGACGCCGACTGCTTCTGTGTCGAGGGATGCCCCTGTGGACTCGCAGGTGGTAAAGGCGTGAAAACCTCTTACCGCTGCCCAGCGCAAGCGGCGTTCTTCTCTGGATCCTCCCAGGGATAAAAAGAAGAAGGAGAAGCGGAGTTCGCCCTCCCCGTGGAGGACCTGCCGGCTGACACCTCCTCCAACACAGCCTCTGGAGGACATTGTCGAGGAAGAGGGTCCGCCAGATATATCTGCAGTGTGCAAAGCTGATGATTCTCAGCTCCCGTATGGGGCACCTCCCGACAACCCTTCTGTGCCCTCCGGCCTGCCGGTGTTAACTGCGCCAACCATTCTGCTCGGTCACCTGGTACATGGGATGAACCTCCTGGATCCTTCCTTGGTTGCAGCAGGGACTCTGTCCCGTCATTGGGCGCCTTCCCATGACCGTGTTCACTGAAGTGTGACGCGCTCTCTGAGCTGAACTAACAGGTGTCGGTCTCCACGGCAGTGGGAAGCCTCTCATGATCGAGGCAGGTCTTGTCCTGAGCTTGACTCGCCCTTCTCCTCCGCCTCGTATATAGCCCGGTATGGACACGAACATCTGTGGCGGGAGCAACCGGGATCTTACCACTCGTACTCTCCCGCTTACAGGGATAGGTATCATGCAGATGTGCGCCGTTGGTCTCCATATTGCTGTCGGTCCTGGTTACCATCGCCCAGTTCCCGTTATCAACCTCGGTACTGGTGTTCGCCTTTGCATTCCCACTCAAGATCCCCCTATTATAGGAGATCTCGGGACCGCTCTCTGCGCTACCAGCCTATATCGCCTCCTTCTCACGTGGCGGCGACTATCTCACGCCCTGTTCCAGAGGCTCCTGCGGTTCAGCACTTGGCCTCAGTCATTACCTCCACCCAGGCCATTTAACATCTGCTTTCCACTGTGCTGCTGATCTCTGCGGCCACGGTTTCCACTGCACCGCCACTCTCCGCATCAACGGTGCCACAGCTGACAGGCGCACCACCGGTAATGTCTGCATTACCATCGATGGTTGCCGCCCCTCCAGCTACCGTGTCTCTGCCAACTCAAACAGCTCTGGCTCAGAGGTCACCCTCTCGCTCCTCACATTCTTACAACTCTGATTCCAACTCTGGCGATTCGACTCCGGATTCACGTGTGTCCCCACCTTTGGCTTTTGGGGAGCCTGCACCAGACTCAGCACCCGAGGACGTTAAACAGTTTGCCGACATCCTTCTTTGCATGGCAAATGCTCTTGGACTTGATGTTT
>CAOKZL010004412.1:0-30889 GCA_948472985.1 Iguana delicatissima
AGACAAACAGACTTTTATTTTTATATATTAGATATGTAAACCTTGAGTATATCCTATGGTTATATATAACCACATATGAGTAACAATCACAATGTTATGAAACAGCATTATCTATTACTGTTAATATAAACACCAAATAAATAAATTGTTCTAGTTAGCAGAGGATGTAATATTTTCCATATTTTTTAACAATGCAATTAACAGATGGTTTCTAAGTTACAGAAACCACAAACAGAGACAGAAATAATAACAGCAAACAGTTTCTGCAAAACAGTCAGTGTAACTTTTGTTCATTTCCATAATCCATTAGTTGTTTGGGCGGCAGTCACAATAAACATGCAAAGAGCGAGTAGGAGCCACGTATGCTGTCTTAAGCTCACTGGAGGAAAGACCCAGGGGCCCTTTCATACAACACAACTGTAGCACTATAATTCCACTTTAACTGCCATGTTTCCATTCTATGGAATCCTGGGATTGGCTGTTTAAGGAGAGGGTACTTAGAATTCTCAGCCAGAGAACTCTAGTGCCTCCTCAAACTATAAATACCAGGATTCCATAGGATGCAGTTAAAATGGAATCATGGTGCTATCCATTTTATAATGTGAAAGGGGCAAAGATCTTAAAAGTATTTAGTCTAGAGCTTATTCAGTTAGACCATCTCTGCACTACACTGTTATAGTGCTATTATTCCACTTTTGACATCCCATGAAATCCTGGGGTTTGCAGTCGAGGGAGGGGCATTTAGTATTCTAAGCCAGAGAGCTCTTTGGCCTCAGTAAACTACAAACCCCCGAATTCCACAGGATGTTGAAAGTGGAATAATAACACTGTAACAGTGTAGTGTGGAAATGGGTATGTTTACCTTGGAGAAAGTGATGAGGTTGCATGATAGCCATGAAGAGGTTGCATGATAGCTAAGCTTGTTTTCTGCTGCTCCAGAGACTAGGACATGGAGCAATGACTTCAAACATCAGGAAAAGAGATTCCACCTAAACCTTAGGAAGAAATTTCTGATGTTCCAGTTCAACAGTGGAATATACTGCTTGGGAGTGTGGTGGAGTCTCTCCTCCTTTGAAGGTTTTTAAACAGAGGCTGGATGGCCATCTATTAGGAATACTTTGATGATGTATATTCCCGTATGGCAGAGGGTTGGACTGGAGGGCCCTTGTGGTCTCTTTCAACTCTATGCCTGTTGCCTTATAGTGATCCCATAAATTTCATGGGGTTTTCCTAGGCAAAGAATGCTCAGAGGTGGTTTTGCCGGTTCCTTCCTCTGAAAGCGCCTGGTATTCCTTGGTGGTCTCCCATCCAAGTGCTAACCAGGGCTGACCTGGCTTAGCTTCCAGGACCAGACAGTATCTGGGGCGTTCGTACCCCTGCGTAAACCATTTTAGGATCCTGCTGTGTATAAATCAGAAAGGTGGCAGAAAGGACAGGTTTATAATACAGGGGGTTGGATTCAGTGGCCCTTGTGGTGTCTTCTAGCTCTATGATTCTAGGCATAGTGTACAAAAAAGATGAGAGGGGATTTTTCTTCCACCAGGGCTCACAGATTGTCCCTACTTTACCCGAGCAGCAACCCTGTGAGGTAGGTCAGGCTAAGAGTGCATGACTGGCTTGTGATCATCTAGTGAGTTGCACATTTCAATGGCAACTGCAATCCTGATCTTCCAAGTAATGAAATGACATCATTTGCTAACTGTTTGTGACAGCTGGCTAAGGTGGCCACCTCGTTCTTCACTAGGGGTGGGGCAGCTCTATGTATTTGTGTATTTTCTACTTTCGTTCTGAAACTTCTCCCTTTTTTTTTTTTCCACTATAAGGAAGATCTCATTCCGTCAGTCTGAAAGACCGGTGCTGTCGTGCCTGCCTATTCTAGCAGCGCCGAGGGAGACAAACACCGCTGAGCCATCCAGCCGCCAGTGTTGAAAGCAAAGAGCCAAAAAGTTCCCCTCTCTCTCTTTTGTGGGAAACAAAATGGCCACCGAACTGACACCCAAGGCGGAATTCAACCTCCAGTTCCAGGCAGCGCTGGAGAAGTGGATGCAACCAGGGTTGAAAATTCAGGAGCGAGGCTTTGTGATTCCCAAGCCAGGGGAGGAACCAGGGGGAGCTGCGGCGAAGCCCTCCCCGAGGCTCCATCCCCCAAGAATCAGGGGGTCGAGTCCAAGGACACCAGCCCGACAGATGAAACAGGAACGAGGGGACCTGCTCCTTCAGCAATGGGAGACCCAGTGGCAGGAGTTCTTGAAAATGGTGGAATCCCCGCAGTCAAGATGGGGAACGTCACAGCTGCAGGAGGAGCCCTCGCCGTGGGACGACGCGCAGACCTTCCTGGCCTCTTTCGAGCAAGTGGCCAAAGCCTGCCGCTGGCCCAAAGAGGAGTGGGTGCCCCGGCTCCTGCCAGCCCTCCAAGGAGAAGCCGAGCGGGCTTTTGAGAAAATGGATGCCGCGGACAGGGAGGATTACGGGAAGGTGAAGGCGGCCATTTTGGAAGGAGACGCCCTCATCCGAGAGCTGACGCGACAGCGCTTCCGGCGCTTCTGCTACCAGGAGGCCGAGGGGCCCCGAGGGGCTTACAGCCGCCTCCAGGAACTTTGCCGAGGTTGGCTGAAGGTGGAGAGGCACACCAAGGAGCAGATCCTGGAACTCCTGATTCTGGAGCAGTTCTTGACTGTCCTGCCGCCGGAGATCCAGAGCTGGGTCAGGGGAAGCGGCCCAGAGACCTGCTCCCAGGCGGTGGTGCTAGCTGAGGGCTTCCTGCAAATGCAAGAAGAGGCTCAGAGGCAGGGACAAGAGGTGAGGTTATTTCTTTCCACGGCATCAGTGGCACCACTGGGGCAGAGATGCGGGGCTCAAATCAGAGAGTGAGAGACCCCCCTCAAGTGGCAAGCCTGGATTATACAGCCAGTTCTCCACATTTGCGGGTTTCACTTTTGCAGATTGGATTATTCACAGATTGTTTGCTGCCACCTCTGCTGCCTCCCTGTGCCATTTTCAACAGAGACTGCAAGCCTCATGAGACTGAGAAACTGAGAACGAGGCTTGTAAGTCCCTATTAAAAATGTTGTGGGGCAGCAGTGGGGGTGACAGTAAGCCCCTTCAGCCCCCCACTTCTGCCTTGTGAAGGAACCCTGATGCCTCAAAGGAATCCACGGTGGGTTGAATATGGTGATCATGCCTTTTTTGTGTGTTAAATATAGTTTGAGAGGGCCTAGAGTTATTCACGGTTTTTTTTCACTTTCACGGGGGTCCTGTGCCCTTTTCGAATTGAAATGTTACACATGACCAGCTAAACTGGGCTTTCCAAACGTTTCATGTTGGTGACACACTTTTTAGACATGTATCATTTCGCGACACAGTAATTCAGTAAGTGGAGGCAGTCTCTCCACCCGAGCCTGGTCCGCTACCCCCCTCATTGGGGTCTTCCTTGGCCCGGGGTGGCAGCAGGAGAGGCAGCCCCTTCATCTGGACCTGGCCCGTCGCAGCTGCTGCCACCCTTGCCAGGGTCTTCCTTCGCCTGGGGAGGCAGCAGTGGCAAAGGCAGCCCCTTCACTCAGGCCTGGCCCAGCGCAGCAGCCGGAGAGGCAGCTCTTCTACCTGTTATATTTGTGCAGAACAACTACACGCTGCAGCTGACACACTAACATATTGTGACACACAGTTTGGAAACTCTGATATAAACTAGTGACCATCTTAGCTTGGGATCAGGGGACTCCTGGGGGTCCCTGGAGCCCTCAAATAGGGTCCACAAAGCCCTGCCGCGGGACACCAACACAAGCAGCAATAGGGACTTGGCAGCACGCAAAGGTTGGAAATACTGAAACTGCTCCCTCATTTGCAAATGAAGGAACGGTTTGGGTGCGCACACACCCCCGCTCCCACTTCCCTGATGAAAGGGACATAGTAGTAAGTCATGGGCATGTGCCCAGACTATGATTCTGGAGAGCAGGGTTTGAATCCCCGTTCAGTCACGGAAACCCACTGGGTGACCCCACTGGGTGACATTCTCTCAGCATCAAGAGAAAGGCAAAAGCAACTAGTCTTGCGAAGAAAACCTTCATGAGAGGTTTGCCTTAGGATCGCCCTAAGTCAAAAGGAAAGAGACATGATGGCGAGAAAGAACCTCCCCCTGCTAGCGGCGCTTTGTTGTTGTGTTCCTTCAAGTTACTTCTGACTTACAGTAACTCTAAAGTGAACCTATCATAGAGTTTTTTGGGGGTTTTTTGCAAGATTTGTTCAGAGAGGGTTTGCCTTTGCCTTCCTCTGAGGCTGAGAGAATGTGACTTGCCCAAGATCAGCCAGTGTCTGAGCAGGGATTTGATCTGGGAGTCTCCAGAAGCCTGAAATCAATCAATCAATCCATCAGTCAATCAATGATAAATATTTGAAAAGTTAAATAAATATTTGAAATTTTAATTCTAAATTTAAATATTTAAATCTTTGAGTGAAATCTTGGGAGTCCCTGGCAATAAATTATATTTGCAGGAGGTCCCTGGTAAAGAAAAGGTTAAGAACCAGTAATCCTAACAATTCAGATTTTCTCAGCAGCTGCCCCTAGACTCTGGAACTCTCTTCCCGGGGAGGCTAGAATGTGTTAATTGTTGTTTCATATTGCGTTATTTCTTTAAAATTGTATTTTATTATTTTACTGGAGTGTAACTGTTTTAATACTGTTTTAATACTGTTTTAAAATTGTTGTTGTGTGCCTTCAAGTCGTTTCTGGCTCAACGACAACCCTAAAGTGAAACCTATCATGAGTTTTTCTGGGGCTGAGAGTGTGTGACAGTCCCAGGATCACCCAGTGGGTTTCCATGGCTGAGCAGGGGAATCGAACTCTGGTCTCCAGGGTCATAGGACAATACATAAACCACTACAGCACACTGGCTCTGTAATACTGTTAATACTGTAGTTTAATTCTATTTTAATACAGTCCAACCGCTTCCATGCAGAAATCGAGGGAAGTACTGGTACTACTCTACTCTGCTTTGGTTAGACCTCATCTTGAATAATGTGTCCAGTTCTGGGCACCCAATTGAAGAAGGACACGGTTAAGCTGGAGCCAGTCCAGAGGAGGGCGACCAAAATGGTGAGAAGCCTGGAAGCCATGTACTATGAGGGTAGACTTAGAGAGCTGGGTGTGTTTAGTCTGCAGAAGAGAGGGGACATGATAGCCATGTTTAAATATCTGAAGGGATGCCATGTAGAGGAGGGAGAGGGCTTGTTTTCTGCTGCTCCAGAGACCAGGACAAGGAGCAATGGATTCAAGCTGCAGGAAAGGAGATTTCACCTGAACCTCAGGAAGAACTTCCTGACGGTCAGGGCTGTCTGACAGTGGAATACGCTGCCTTGTAGTGTGGTGGAGTCTCCTTCTTTGGAGGTTTTTAAAGCAAAGGCTGGATGGCCATCTGTCGGGAGTGCTTTGAGGGTGTTACTGCATGGCAGAGGGTTGGACTGGATGACCTGTGTGGTCTCTTCCAACTCTACATTTCTATGATTCTATGAAATACAGCGTCAAAGCATTCCGCACAGGTGGCCATGCAGCCTCTGTTTAAAAACCTACAAAGGAGGAGACTCCATCACACTCCCAGGCAGTACATTCCGTTCTTGAACTCCTCTTATCATCAGGAAGTTCTTCCTAATATTTGGGTGGAATCCCTTTTCCTGAAGTTTGAAGCCATTGCTCCATGTCTTAGGCCATTTCCACACTACACTGTTATAGTGCTATTGTTCCACTTTCAACCTTCTGTGGAATTTGTAGTTTCCTGAGGCCAAAGAGGTCTCTGGCTGAGAATTCTAAATGGCCGTCTCTAAACTGCAAACCCCAGGATGCCATAGGATGTTGAAAGAATTATAGCACTTTAACAGTCTAGTGGAGGAACGGCCCTATCCTTGCTCCACCTTCCATATGGCATCCCTTCAAATATTTAAACGTAGCTATCATATTGCTTCTTGACCTTCTCTTTTCCAGTCTAAACATACCCAGCCACCTAATCCGTTCCTTATAGGGCTTCATGGTTTCCAGCCCTTTTTCGCTCTCCTCTGGACACCTTCCAGCTTGTCAATCTCCTTCCTGAACTGTGGTGCCCGGAACTGGACATGGCATTCCAGCCTCACCTATTTTAATGTGTTGTTGTTATGAGGATAAAATGGAGGAAAACAGAAGATCTTGAACCCCTTGGGGAAATACTACAAACGTGGAAAGAGAATAAATACTGAAAGGGATGTTCTCTGCTGTTTCTAGGTGCTGATACCATTTGAGGAAGACGTGCCTCTCTCTGAAGCTGAGCAGGTACCATCTGGCAATGGGAATGGGCAGCTGTGTTGGGATGCCACGTGTGACGAGGATGGCGAACATGTTGGCTCACCGGGTGAGTGGGATGCCAGGAGTTCCCTGCCACCTGAGTATTTGGGTGCTCTTAAGTTCCTTCAGGCTGCTTTTAACCTGTGGCTCTTTCTTCCTCACAGAGCCGTGAGTTCGAAACTCTCATTCTCTCAATACAGCTAAAAATCATATTAGCCTTTTCTGACGCTGCATCACGCTAAGGCTCATGTTTAGTTTGTGAATGACTAGAATCCCAAAATCACTTCTGTAGATACTTTTACCAGACAAGGGGTTCTCCTATCGTTTATTTGCTAAATGCTAGTTCATTGGTTTGGTTTGGTTTAACTCAGACGTGGGCAGAATGCAGCTTGTGAGCTGTGTGTAGCCACCCAAAAGCACCCAGATGTCAATTTTTAAAATTTTGCCCTTCTATCCCCTCCTTCAAATCCCTCTAGGCAACATGAGGAACAATTCTCGCAACTTTTTTTTTCTTTTTGTGAATTGTTTTAGGTTCAGGGGAGGGCTTTTTAAAACCAGATTGGAAAAACTCGTAGCTAAAAATAAATAATGAATAGTATGAGAACAAATTTTAGCCCAATACACATACATGATGAGACTAATGAACTAATGTTAATAAACATTAACATTGGTGAACACAAATACATTTGTGTTATAAGTATAATATGTGCAATAGAATAGCTAATACAAAGAAAATGACATAAGTATATACGAAGATGCTTCACAGCCTGTGAAAACAACAGCAAAAGCCAGAGGTCCTGGTGTGTCGAAATTAGCTCCCAGCCTTACCCGTGTATTAGATCACGTAGAGGATTGTGACGGGGGGCATCAGTGATGTCCTGAGGAATTGAAAGTGTTACCTGTCTTCCCTTCTGACTTTTTGGGGGGTTTTTTTACCTGTCTCCCCTCAGGCCCCTTTTCAGGAGATGAGTTTCTGTCTGAGATATTCTCTTTACTCCTTGTCTCCACAGGGCAAAAGGGACTGCATATCCCTGATATGGAAAAATACGTGCCAGAAAATTCTGAGCAAGAGGGACCTTGTGGAGCATCCAGTCCGAACGAAGATGAAAACACGTCTCAGTTTGGCGAGCAAGAAAACACCTCGGAGAATCAGTGCAGGCTGGAGTGGCCAGAGAAAATCCTGCCAGGAGAGAAAGGAGATGAATCTCTACCTTGTGTGAGAGGTTACAAGGACCAAAATCACCAGACAATCCACACTGGTAAGAGACTTTAGTGTTTGTGGGAAGAGTTTCTATCGTGGGTCGGATCTCATTAATCGTAATGGAATCCATACAAGAGAAAACCCGTACAGCTGTTTGCATTGTCAGCAGGGCTACAGCTGCAGTTCCAATCTTAGCAGTCACTAGAGAATCCACACCTAGGACAGACACCACGAGTTCTTGGACAGCAAGAAAAACTGTGTGTGTGTGTGAGAGAGAGTGAGTGAGCAAGTGAGTGAGTGTGTCTGGAGATCAGCATGATTTCTATCCTTGCTTTTAAATTCATTTTTTTGATTTGATTACAGTCACATACTTGGCCTTTCAGTAGTGTCTGAGCAGTGAACAATATGGAGCTAAAAACAAATTAGATTAGAATCATTGAATCATAAATTGGAAAAGACCCCAGGGGCCATCCAGTCCAACCCCCTGCCATGCAGGAACCCACATTAAAGCACTCCCAACAGATGGCCATCCAGACTCCGCTTAAAAACCTCCAAAGAAGGAGACTCCGCCACACTCCGAGGCAGTCTATTCCACTGCTGGGCAGTTCTGACCGGCAGGAAGTTCTTCCTGAGATTTAGGTGCAATCTTTTCCTATAGCTTGAATCTGTTGCTCTTTATCCTAGTTTCTGGAGCAGTGGAAAACAACTAGAAAACAATTAGAACACTAATTGTTGTTGTTTTTAAATTTTATTCATTTGTATCCTGCATTTTCCCCCCATAATGGCATGCAAGGTAGCTTACAACTTATTAAAAACAGTACTGATTAGAGCTACACAAAAACATTGGTTACATTTTTTTTAAAAAGTTATTTTAAAAACAATTAATCAAATAATGGATTTGGAAGGGGTCTCCAGAGGCCATTGACTCTGCCCTCCTGTAACTTAAACTTATTAGACCCAGTTCTACCCTCTAGGGCAGCAGAGAACCAGCCCACACCATCTTCTTTGTGGCAGCCCTTGAGGTATTGAAAGAGTGCAGTTATGTCAGCTTTCAGTCTTCCCTTCTCCAGGCTGAAGATGCCCAGCTCCTTCAACTTCCCTTCATATATTTTGTTTTCTATACTTCTTATCATCCTCGTTGCCCTTCTCTGAAACTTCTCCACCTTGTCTATACCCTTCTCAAAATGAGGCACCCAGAACTGAATGCAGTACTCTAGATGAAGTCTGATCGGTGCAGAATATAGCGGGGCTGTTACTTCCCTTGACTTGGAAGCTGTGCTTCTATTTATGCAGGCTGAGATAGCACTTGCCTGCTTTGCTGCAGCATCGCATTGCTGGCTTATTTCCATTTGTGATCAACAATAATCCCAAGGTCCCTTCCGCATGTAGTGCTGCTGAGCCAAGTATCGCCCATCCTAAACCTGTGCATTTCCAATGTGTTAGCTACACCTTCTAGTTTTATATCACCCACAAATTTGATAAGGCTTCTCTCTACCCCATAATCTAAATCATTGATAAAAAATATTGAAGAGCGTCAGTTCCAAGACAGAACCCTGAACAATGTGTAGAGTTAAACCAATTAAAATCATTGAAAGACCAAATGAAAAGACAACACAAGAGTATGGCAAACCATTAAAAGTCCATCACATTCCGTTTTTAAAAGCCTAACATAATAAGACTGTTTTTGCTTGCTGGTGGAAGGACAGTAAAGAAGTGGTCATCTTAATTCCCCTAGGGAGGGAGTTCCAAGTCTGGGAGTTGCCACCAAGAAGACCTCTTCCTTGTTCCCATTAGCAGTGATGTATTTAAGTCTTTTACTCCAAGTCTCAAGTCAAGTCCCAAGTCTCTACCTTCAATTCTCAAGTCGAGTCTCAAGTCGTTGAAGATACTTTCAAGTCAAGTTTGGGAGCTAACTTTATACCCCAACCTATATTCCAGAATTTCTGGACAGAATCAAATAAAGTCAGTTTTAACAATTTAAGCAAAGTCAGCCCTCCACAATTTTGAGTTTGCCATCTGTAGTGGAAAATAGGATCCTTCTTATCCCCCTTCCCAAAGCTGGAGGCTTTTGTGCCAATGGACGTAAAAGAGGCTGGAGCTTCAAAAGTGGGGAATAGGATCCTTCTTACTCCCCATCACTGAAGCTTAAAAAGCTTTGGAAGGAGCCTTCCTCCTCAAGCTTGTTGCCTAACACATTTGCTGTTCCTCTCTGAGAAATGCACCCTGCACTCTGGAGGCGAGTCTTGCCTTCTGCTCATAGGAAAAGTTTTAGAAGGCTCCTCCAATATGCAGCAGGGACAGGTTGTTGATCAGATCTCAAGGCCATTGCCTAACTCATTTGCTGCTCCCCTCTGAGAAATGCGCCCACGCATTGGGCTTGAGACAGATTGCCATGTGACCAGTAGGCAAAGTCGTAAGGTTTCTGGATGAACGTATTATGTTACTGAGCCAAGGGCAGCGAGTCAGTCACTAAAAATAGACAAGTCTCAAGTTGAGTCAAGTCAGTGCATCATTTATTGCAAAGTCGAGTCCAAGTCGATTCACTGAAGTGACTTAAGTCCAACTTGAGTCTGTTACCCTGTGTGCTGGGGGGTCCCGGGAGGGGCGCCCAAATAACCAAATCAAACCAAACAAAGATGGGGAAATTAGCTGAAGCACTCTCTTAAGCTAAACGAGAGGCAGGGTAACTTAGCGGGAATCTTTTACCCTATGTATACAGGTTCAGGTCAGTGAGCAGTCAGACAGTTAAAGTAGCAACAATGATATTTATTAAAAAGCAGACAAATTATTAAGAAAACACAACCACACAGCTAACTAGAAATAAGAAATGAGAGTTTGGGGGAAAATGGGTGATATGACACCTTTCTTGTAATCCTGAAGAAGTCCAATTGAATAGAAGAAACTTGGCATTGCGGCCAAAGGGAGCTCACAGAACGAAGTGATGGCAAGGTGGGAGGAAACTCTGGAGCGGTCCGAGGAACTCTCAGAACTTGGGGGTTTTATTAGGGAAGGTATGATCGTGGGCTAGTCTAGTCTTGGGCGAAAACAATGAGGATTGGGCTCGAGACAATGTCTCCAAAAGGTCAGAATTTACATGATTCAGTTAAGGTCCAAATTGACAATGGTATGGCCAGTATGCAGATGCAGCTAGCTTGGCAGTTGAGCTTTCAACTCGCCAGGGTGCCCGCTCGGGGCAGGAGTCTCTTTGTATTATCGCGCTTCTGTAATGAAGGTGTTTGTTTCGGGAGGTCTCCTAAAGCAGATCTGGCAGTTTCTGGCTTGCCTTGGTGTAAACAAGTATGAGTCAGCATAGAATAGCCATGCCTAGCTCAGTGCTTGTTCGGAAGCCTCCCAAACACGTGGCTGAGGGTGGCAGAACAGGGTTGAATTGTGATATCAAAATGATACCTAGGGTTTACCAAAGGCTGGGCCAGTTCACGGTGGTAACAAGTCCAAGTCAGTCGACTCGAGTCTGCGTCACTCTAAGGTAGTGAGGCAAAAAGATGGTTCTTTCCCAAAGATCGTAGAGCTCTAACAGACTAATAACTTGTCTTTTTATGCCTCCTCATCCCTCTGTTCTAGTATGCTAGTATTCTTCTAGTATTCTTAATGTTTGTTTTAACTTGTGTTTACTTAGCAGCACCATTTTAACCAAACTCTGCTTCTTTCGATGCTAACAGGTTATTGGCAGCAGAGAGATTCCAAAGTGACAGCGAGACACAGAAGTGTCTCAGAGCAACCGGAACCGATCAGAATTATTTTAGGAGCTGCGAGGGAGGATATTTTTCAGGCTGATAAACAGGGAGACCTTTTCTGCAGAAAGTGGCAGGAAAGAAACATCACAAGGAGAAGGCTGGGAAATTCCATTTCCTCAAGAGTGGAGGAGAAATTGCCTGGCGAAGAGCCACTGTGGCAGAAACGAAAGGCACTCGCCCCCTCCGAGAAAGTCTTCAAGCTGGGCTCAGGCCGCCATAAACGTGAGAGACTTCATACCGGGGAGGCGCCTCACCGGTGTGGCGAGTGTGGGAAGATCTTCATTCACCAGAGAAGCCTTCACACTCACCAGAGGCTACACACCGGCGAGAAACTCTACGAGTGTTCGGAGTGTGGGAAAAAATTCCTCAGCAGATCTAAACTCATCCGTCACGAGCGGCTCCACACTGGGGAGCGGCCGTACAAATGCGCCTACTGTTGGCGGAGCTTCAGTCAAAGCTACAACCGGACGGAGCACGAACGCAGCCACACAGGGGAGAAGCGAAACATCTGGCCTGCCCGCATGAGGAACTTTGACAGTGGTCCCTGTATTACAGCCCGTGAAGGAACTCGGAAAAGCGAGAAATTGTTTAAATCTTTGTATTGGGGGAGCTGCCTTCCTTCAACTTCTGTGGAAACTTAAAACTATCTGCACAGGAGAGAACTTGTGGCATGTCCAGAGTGTGGAGAAAGGCACTGTTTTTTTTTCAAAGCTGTCTTTAAGTAGAGGTCACCTTCGCCTGATTGGCTGAGGGCATGCTAGTGTCAGAGGGGGGTGGAGCAAGGAGGAAGAATCTCTGATTGCTCATTGGCTGAGCTGCTCAGACCGCTGGGGAAGCAGAAGAGGTGAAGGAAACAGAAAGAGCAGAAAGGACCTAAGAAGGCGAAGGCTCCATGGGAGGGATGGGGCCAAGGCAAGGCATGTTTTCTGCCTGAAGTGAGGGACAAGATGGTGCCTTTCCTTATTCTATATGGAAAAGGCAACCAGAGTTAGCGGCTGAAATTATTTCAGTGCTGCCAATGGGACAGGATTCCCTACTGCACCTCTGAACATCACCCTGACTGTGGGGACAGAGGTAAAGGTTAAGGAGCATTGCACACACAGCATTCTGCACCCTTCGGGATTGGCCACTTGAAGCAGCTGCCTCATTGGGCCTAACAGTAGGGCTGGATCTGACCAAGAGAAAAATGGAGAAATAAGGGAAGGGGAGAAGGCCAGACGGAGGAAGTATTTGAAGGAGAAAGGACAACGGAAGGCACAAAATGGGCAGAGAAGAGAACAGAGTGATGAAGATGGCACAATGATTTGAAATAACCCATCCAGACTTTAATGAAAGGCTTCACATTTCGGTCAGAAGTTATTTTGGTTGTGAATAATAGGAGACCAGACGTGTCAGCTTCTGCCTGAATGTGTGTTCTGGTCATCTTCAGCATCAGCGTTTTCTTTTTCTTCTTTTCCTTTTTGAATTTTTTGAATTGTAAAGTTCTCTTTGCAGTTCACCCATCCACAGCGACCTCTGGATTTTGAAAATATTGCTGGCTAATCCTTTTGCTCTGTTGTATATTGAAAGACTGATTGAGTTTTAAACAGAATGCTTGGTGCCACACTGTTATGTAGCAGCAAGTTTAAGAACCACATGGCTCTCTAGATGTTGTTGGACTGGAATTCCCATTATCCTTCACCATTGATTGCGATGATTGGGGCTGATGGGACTTGCAGTCCAGCAGTATCTGGAAGCGGCATGATTCTGCCACCACCCTGCGTTGAGGGTCAGACTGAGACCCGATGGGGAGATTCAGTTTTAAATCTTCACTGTCATAAAATTCATTGCGTGACCTTGGGCCAGTCACTCTCTCAGCATGGGACACCTCACAGAGTTGTTGTAAGGGTGATATTGGTGGTTAAGAACTGGGTCTGTTAACTTGTTGAAAGTGTTACGCATAAGCTTTGAATGTGGCTTAGGAACATAGAATCCCTACTGTGAAGACAGCAGTACTTGGCATAAATTATCTCATAGTGTTGTTCTGAGGAAAAGAAGAGTATTACTCAAAAGGATCTCATCCTCGGGTTTTTGGGGAGCATAATAAATAAAATTAGTTCCCTTTTCACATTTCGACCATGGATCATAATTGTTTGTTCTAGGAAAAGGAATGTTTTCTGTGGTTTTTTTAACAGTCTGTTTTGGTATTTTTGCAGTTCTATTGGGAACGATGTAATGGAGGTGTAAGAAATGTTTCACAGTTTGCCCTGTGGGCCATTGAGTCCAGTGGGCTGCAGGTGTGGGAATCCATGCTGAAGCATCCAATTTCTTTTTAAAAAATTCCAGTGAAAGTGTGCCCACCAACTTTCATTTGGCTGCCCAATAGCTCTTGGAACCAGGAAGTTCTTTGCAACATTTAGTCAGAACTTCCTTTCTTTAATCCACTGATTTAGGCCCTGCCCTCTGGAGCAGCAGAGACCAACTGCTTCCATCATCTATATGACAGTCCTTTGGATATTTAACGATGGCTGTCCTATCGCCTCTCAGTCCAACTAAAGCAGTGGTTCTCAACCTGTGGGTCCCCAGATGTTTGTGGACTTCAGCTCCCAGAAGCCCCAGCCACTATGGTCAATGCTCAGGGCTTCTGGGAGCTGAAGTCCATAAACATCTGGGGACCCACAGGTTGAGAACCACTGAACTAAAGATACTCAGATTTCTCAACCATTCCTCATATGGCTTGATTTCCATCTTGGTTGCCCTCTTCTAGACACATCCTACATTCCTGGTATCTTACATTGTGGTACTTAAAAATGGACACAGTCTTGTACTCAGGTGAGGTGTCTTATCCAAGCTGAATAGAAGGCTGCTATTATTTCTCTCAAAAGTTTCCAATAAATATAAGTTCAGCAAGTGCGCACTGCACTGCCTTTCCATAGAATCATAGAGTTGGAAGAGACCAAAAGGACTATCGAGTCCAGCCCCCTGCCATGTAGGAATATACCATCGAAACATTCCTGACAGATGATCATCCAGCCTCTGTTTAAAAACCTCCAAAGAAGGAGACTGCATCACACTATTCCACTGTCCAACTGCTCTTACCAGCAGGTAATTCTTCCTAATGTTTAGATGGAATCTCTTTTCCTGATGTTTGAAGCCATTGTTCGATGTCCTAGTCTCTGGAGCAGCAGAAAACAGACTTGCTCCATCCCCCATATGACATTGCTTCAAATATTTAAACATAGGTGCGCAGTCACCTCTCAAAACTTCTCCAGGCTAAACATGACCAGGTCCCTAAACTCCATGGTTTTCAGGACTTTTACCATTTTGGTCACCTTGCTCTGGACATGTTCCAGCTTGTGAATATCCTTCCTAGCTTTGTAGGGCTGTAGAGAGGCTTCATACTGTCTGAAGCCTCTTTATTGTCCTTGCAAAACTAGAGGGATATTTCCAGTGAAACTAGAGCCATTTCATGTGGTTTCAGCAGGCCATGTGGGTGCTGTCGCCTAGATGCGAGTATTTCTGTTTAGTATTTTTGGACCACGGGTAACAAACTGCAGAAAACAATACCGTGAATACGGAGAGATTACTGTACTAGATCGTTCTCCATATGCCTGGCCCATTATAGCTCTATGTCCTTATAATTAAGGATACTTATGGCTTGGGCATCACCTACCAGAGCTGGCAACAGCCATTGGCATCCTTGGGCAGCTGACGGGGCACACTGTGGACCCCTGGCCTTTTGTTTCTCCTCCTGATGTTTGCCAGCCTGTTGTTCAAAATGACTGGATCTAGCTGTTGTTTTCATTTCCTGCAAAACACCTTGTTTCCTATAAAAGCACTGTTCTGTGGCATTATGAGAAATCAAAATGGCAACCCTTGCTGTCCAATTTGGTGGGTGCTGCTGGCGGCCAGGGCCAGATGCATATCTAGGGTGGGGTAAGCAAGACACACACCCTGGGCGCCAATGCCAGGGAGGTGCAAAAAAAAAGCCATGTTGGAAGATTCAGAGGAGGAGGGGAGGAAGCAGCCCCAGCGTTAAGAGCACGCCTTTCCACACTTGCCCTAGGTGCTGTTTACACTAGATATGCCTCTTGCCGTGGCCATCATTTAAGCCCAGCAGAACCCAACAGATGGCGAGGACTCACTACAGTGGGTCTTAAGTCCTGTGTAAGGGTAGAGGAAGAAATGAATTAAATAAATAAACATAATTACACTGCATCTTGCCTTGACAGTCCTCCCCCTGCTCCCAGTTGGCCTGCCTTCAGCATTTGAAAGAGCTCATATTTTCTGGTTAGCTTCAAGAACCACAGTAGCATGCATAAATATCTATTACTGCTGGTTTTCTCCCTCTTCAATCATCCCTATCCATTTAAACTTCTTTTCAATTGTAATATGGATTTAATAGTTCTGCGGTCTTTAATCCAGCCTCTTTGATACAGGGCGGGGTAAAAATATTTTAACAAAAAAAAACTATCCTGAACATTAAAAGGCAGGTCTGAGATCTGTGTATATGTATGTGTTTAAAATTATTATAAGTGCTATACCAGGGATTTCCAAATGGTGTGCCGTGACACTTTAGTGTTTCGTCTGAAGTGTGTAGGTGTGTCACCTACAGTCTTGGAAATGTATGTTATTATTTATAAATCATATATTTTAAAATATATATGAAAGGTTTTCATGAGATATGTTGTGTCCTCGTACATTTTGTTATTACAATTTATGTATGTATCTGTATCTCTTATAAGGGGTTAATTTAACCTCCGGTTTGCTAGTAAAGCTGAATTACTGTGTCACAAAATGATGCACGTCTAAAACATGCATGTGCGTGTGTCACCAACATGAAAAGTTTGGAAAGCTCTGTGCTATACTATACTTTAAAAATACGCTAAATAAAAGAGGCATAGAGCCAAATCAGGAGAAGCCAAACGTAGCCCTTCAGATACTTTTGGACTGCAAGTCCTATCCTCCAAGCCAGTGCATTCAATGGTGCAGAATGCTAGGAGGTGTAGTTCAGTAACATCTGGAGAACTAAATCCAGTGTTTGGCCTAATTGGAATTGCTGCAGCTTCATTGTCATGGCTAAGTTCCCAGTGGTTTTGATGGATCCAGCCTATAATTCAGCTTAATCTGCTCTTCAAATATTTCTGGACTAGCCATGTTGTCTAGAACATCTGAGAATTGGAGTCCAACAGGAGGACCACATTATTCCCACCCTGATTTCGCCTGTACAGTTCACTTGAAATTGAGATTGGGCAACTGCCGGAGGGGGGATGTCCAATTACCTCCCCAAACCCCAAGCAGGCAACACCTCCTGCACACACAGCAGCCCCAAATGCCTCCATTTTCCCATGCAGTACCTCGCAAAATGGTGATACGGGAGTGACATAGCATCACTACCTGTTGACATTTTCAATAGGGACAGCAATGAAAACGGAGATATTAAAGGGCAGTCGAATGATTCTAGAGAGGTTGTTTGAGAGGGTGGGACTGTTCTTTGTGTATGTTTCCATATATTTAGATGAATTTCCACATGGTTCAGGGGCAAGAATTGCCTGAAAGTTAAACTTTTCTATTTTTAAATTTTGGGCTTAGGAGGAGCGCTAATGGATCTTTAAAGGCCACATGCATTCTATGAACCACACTCTTCCCCAATGTACTTTGTTGTTGTGTGCCTTCAAGTTGCTGTCAGCTTATGGTGACTGTAAAGCAAACCAATCATGGGGTTTTCTGGGGCTGAGAGTGTGTGACACACCCAAGATCACCCAGCAGATTTCCATGGCTGAGCAGGGAATTGAACTCTGGTCTCCATGCTCAAATGGAAGAACAGCTTCAAACTTCACGAAAAGAGATCCTGCCTAAACATTAGGAAGAACTTCCTGATGCTAAGAGCAGTTTGACACTGAAACGTGCTGCCTCGGAGTGTGGTGGAGTCTCTTTCTTTGGAGGTTTTTAAACGGAAACTGGATAGCCATTTGCTGAGAATGCTTTGATGGTGTATTCTTGCATGGCAGGGGGTTGGACTCAATGGCCCTTGTGGTCTCTTCCAAATCTATCATTCTATCATCCAAACCACTACACCACACTGGCTCTCTTAGGGGAACTTACATAGGTATAACATACCAACAGGTTTCCATCCATTGGCTGAGATCCTGCATAGACCAGGGTAGTTTAACAGTTCTGTGAGCAGAATTCCACAATGGCTGCCTGATCACCACCTCCAAGTCGCATGGTTTTGCAGCCATAGCCCCCCTGAATTTCTAAGAATACTTGGTATCTATATCAAGATGAGTGTAGCGCAGCCGATAAGAGCTTGTGATAGGAAACAGAAGAAGTCACTCAGGATGTCCTTGTAAGGTAAGAAAAGGAAAACTTACATTTATTATTTCAGGAAATCTATCTTGGGACTGGAAAGGAGATAGATAGAAGACTACCTCAATTTCAGTAAAAGATCCCCTAAAAGCTGGCTCTCATGTTTAGCCATCCTAAGGCAGGAGCCTCATGGGAGGGGGTCCCTTCCTAGACAAAGGGAGGCAAAGGACTAACTAAATTTTGGAAGAAGGGGGAAGTGACTGCTTCAGGCAGACAGGAAGCAAAAAAACAAAACAAAACAAAAAAAAACGCTGGAGCACATCACTCAAAGAAAGAAACAGACGGCAGGCATGCTGTCTAGAATTCCCTCTCACTAATCGCTTTACAGAGCCCTAAACACCCTAAAGCAGAGCTTTCCAAACTGTGTGTCGGCTGCAGTGTGTAGGTGTGTCGCTGTCACTGCCACTGCCCCAGGCCAAGGCCATTTCCGCACGCGTCTGTTATAACGCGATGATTCCACTTTCAACTTCCTATGGAATTCTGGGGTTTGCAGTTTCGGGAGGGGCCACAGCAAACCCCAGGATTCCATAGGAGGTTGAAAGTGGAATCATTGCGCTATAAGAGACTTGTGCGGAAATGGCCCAAGAAAGACCCTGGGGAGGGTGGCAGCAGTCCAGGCTCAGATGAAGGCACTGCCTCTTTCATCACTGTCCTGAGCCAATAAAGACCCAAGTGAAGGCAGCACCAGGCCCACCCCACCTTAGATATACCTCTGGGTATTGCGCATGCCTAATCAGGTTGAAACCGTGGAAATGAATAGGAAAAGGCCTGGTCACTTGATGAAAAGCCACCTATTTGTAGATGTGTACCATGCAAGATTGTTCTCTCACTTTATAACTGCGGGAATGGAACGCTAATACTGTTATTTTCATGTTTAGTTACTTAAATTGCAGTTGAATGACCCCTAAAATGCATAAGCTTCTAATTAAGAATTTTGTTTCTTGTAATTTCGTTATTACAATTTATGTTGGTGCCTGTATCTCTTCTAAGGGGTCTTCAGTTTGCTAGTAAAACTGAATTACTGTGTTGCAAAATGACACGTGTCTAAAAAGTGTGTCAACATGAAAAGTTTGGAAAACTCTGCCCTAAAGGCACCAGATCCTGACTGATCTTGGAAGCTAAGCAGGGTCAGCCCAGGTGAGTACTTGGATGGGAGACTGCCAATGAACACCAGGTGCTGTGGACTATATTTCAGAGGTCGGAAGTAGCAAAACCATCTTGGAGTATCCCTGACTTGAGAAACCCCTACAAAATTCATGGGGTTGCCATTAAGTCAACATGTGACCTGAAGGTACAGACACACAAATCACTTTATACCACCACTGATGCCTCTTTGCTCCCCACCGTTCCTTGGCTGGTGGACAATGCAGGAGATTAATGTCTGGCTATACCAGATCTCACTCTCCACCAGTCACAGAATGGCTGTTCGGAGGGGTGATTGCAACAAGTCTGTGATGATGTCATCTTTCACCCTGTCTATGGGGCACAGATTCTGCTCTTTTGCTTCCAGTGCTTCAGCTCCAACTCCGGCTTTTCCAATCTGTCTCTGTGTCACTCTGATCACAAATCCTGCTGGAACCAATAATAAGGCCAGACCAGGGAAACTGCAGCAAATCACATTTGCACGAACGAGACAAGAGATACTGGGCCTCAACATGGCCAGTTCTTTGCCTTCCGCACTAGACTGTTATAGTGCTGCAATTCCACTTTCTACATCCTATGGAATCCTGGGGTTTGCAGTTCTGGGAGGGGCTGGCTGGCCCCTCCCAGAACTGCAAACCCCAGGATTCCATAGGATGTAGAAAGTGGAATCAAACCACTGTAACAGTCTAGTGCAGAAATGGCCTTCCTCTCTTCCTTTACAAGATAGGCCTTTTTTTGTTTTTTTTTACTCTCTTCATTTTAAAGAGTTTAGAGATTTTGCAGAGGAAAGCACCACACAGACCTGCCCAGAAGCCTTTTGGAGAAACCTATATCCTAGGTTTGACTACAAATTTCTCTCTAGTGGAAAGTTAGTAAGGTCTATTGACTGCACAGGGTAATAAATGTTACAGTCAGCCTTCCACATTTGTGGGTTTCATTTTTGCAGATTTGATTATTCACGGATTATTTGCTGTCACTTCTGCTGCCTCTCTAAGCCATTTTTAATAGGAACTGCAAGCCAATTGAGAAACTGCAAACAAGGCTAGTAAGTCCCTTTTAAAAATGGTGTGGGGCAGCAGTGGAGGTAGCAGGAAGCCCTACCAGCCAGCCCCTTCTGCCTTGTGAAGGAACTGTGAGGCCTCAAAGGAATCCACAATGGGTTGAATAATGGTGATCATACTTTTTGTGTGAGTTAAATATGGTTTGGGAGGGCCTAGAGTTATTCATATTTTTACAACTTCCATGGGATTCCTATGCCCCTAACTGTAGCAAATGTGGAGGGATGACACTTCTCAATTAACTAATAGAATGCACTAAAAAAAAAAAAAAATTCCCTTAGCACCCACTCAAGTCTTCCTGGTTTTCAACTTATGCTGGATGGGCACACACACATTTATATAACAAGGAAAAGCAAATACAATGGTGTCTCAACTTTCACAAGAGTGTGGGAGACAGACCCCTCGTGAAACTAAAACCCGTGAATAACGCCCTCCCCCACCGAGCACTCCCCTCCCATTCCCTTCCATGACTCCGTCTTCCCGTTCTCTTGCCTGGGCGAATGTGCCTTCCTCCTCCACTCCAAAGCAAAAGGCAAAGAAATGAGACAGGGCACCCGCATGCACAGAGAAGTCACATGTACTCCTCTCATTTGCTTGTCTTTTGCCTGGGCACGTATACCTACTTTCCAAGCAAATGGGAGGAGGTGGATACATGGGGGGCAGGTACATGCCTTTCTCCCCTCCATCCTCCCCTTCTTTGCCCAGGCACAAAGGAGGAAAGCTTGGCACTCCCTGACAAAAGGCAAGGAAATGGGGGAATAATGGAGGGAGAGACAAGTGGGCGATTCACCAATCATCAAATTCACAAAGGTCAAACCTGTGAGTGTAAAGGCAGGACTGTATAGTGGGCCCTCCATTTTTGCAGGTTCAGCACTCACGGATTCGATTATTTGTGCGTTATTTTTATTTATTTATTTACAACAACTTTTTTTTTTAAAAAAATGCCTTACTCTATTTGCACCCGGCATGGAAAAAAATGTGTTCTCTCTAGAAATTTTTAGGTCTTCCAGCATGATTCTATAGTTCACTTCTGCTGGAAGTAGACCAGAATTGCACTGGAGGAACTAGAGATTCCTAGAGAGAACAGTTCTTTAGGCACTGTTAGGTCCTCCAGCGTGACTTTATGGGCCACTTCTGCCAGAAGCTGACCACAGAATCATAGTGGAGGACCTAGGATTCCTAGAGAAGTGTTCTTAGGTTAAAAAAAAAATAGAGTACATTATTTTTATTTGCTTCCCCCCCTCACTTTCATGGGGGTCTGGCATCCCTTACCCCCATGAAAGTGGAGGGCTCACTATAAAGTCCTACATTTCAGCAAGGCATTGGAAGACAGGTCAGAAACTTGGTCAATAGCAATTCTCTCAAAAATATGTACCACGTTAAACTGTGGCCATTTCCACACTAGACCATTAAAGTGCTATTATTCCATTTCAACATCCTCTGGACTCCTAGGGTTTGCAGTTTGGGGAGGGGCCTCAAAGGCCCCTCCGTCAGCTGCAAACCCCAGGATTCCATAGGATGTTGAAAGTGGAATAACAGCACTATAACAGTCTAGTGTGGAAATGGCCTATTCCTTCAAAGCACCTTTTGGGGATTTCTCACTGTGCTAGTTCGAAGACTTCTGTGTCCTATTATCTTTACATATTCTTTGATGTAAAGGAAGAGATTGCTTAGAGAAGGCCTCCAATTTTGCCCCAAATGATTATAAACTGCTTATTCCCATATGGGTTCTCCTATGCTGGTTAAGGCTAACGCTAAAGGTAAAGCTCTTTCCACACTCCAAACATTTATATGGTTGCTCCCCTGTGTGAGTTCTGTGGTGTGACTGAAGATGGTGGTGCCGATTAAAGAGCTTTCCACAGTCCAAACATTTATAAGGTTTTCTCCCCCGTGTGTATTCTCTGATGCAATCCAAGCTTGTTCTTTTCAGCAAAGCCCTTTCCACATTCTAAACACTTAAACGGTTTCTCCCCCGTGTGCATTTTCTGATGCAAATTAAAGCTGCTCTTCTGACTAAAGCACTTTCCACACTCCAAACATTTATATGGTTTCTCTCCTGTATGTGTTCTACGATGCACATAAAAGATGCTGTGGTGACTAAACCTCTTTCCACACTCCAAACATTCATACGGCTTCTCCCCGGTGTGAGTTCTCTGATGCAGACGAAGATGGCTCCTCTATCTAAAGCATTTTCCGCATTCCAAACAGTTAAGTGGTTTGTCTTCCATGTGGGTACCGTGATGCGAACGAAGTTTAGACTTCTCACTAAAGGCCTTCCCACATTCCAAACATTTATATGGTTTCTCTCCTGTGTGGGTTCTCCAATGCAAAATGAGATTGCCGCTTTGACTAAAGCTCTTTCCACACTCCAGACATTTATAGGGCTTCTCCCCTGTGTGGATTTTCTTACGTGAATTAAGATTGCTGCAGTAACGAAAGGCCATTCCATATTCAAAGCATTTATAGGGCCTCTCCCCTGTGTGGCTCCTCCAATGCGACTTAAGATGGACATTTGTCCTAAATGTCGGGGGCTCCGGCCCTGCCGGCCCCTCCGGAGCCCCTGTGTTATTCGTGCACAAGAAATCAGGTGAACTCTGGCTCTGCAATGATTACCGCGCCCTCAACTGGATCACCTTCTGGAATCGTTACCCCCTGCCGTTGATCCCGGAACTCCTGGAACACCTGCGTCATGCGAAGGTATTCACAAAACTGGATGTGCGGGGTGCTTATAATCTAGTGCGCATCCGGGCTGGGGACGAGTGGAAGATGGTGTTCCAGACGCGCTATGGGCATTACGAGTATACCGTGATGCCGTTCGGTCTGTGTAACGCCCCGGCCGTCTTCCAGCACTTCGTAAATGACGTGTCCCGAGACCTGCTCGACCGCTTCGTGATCATTTACTTAGATGACTTCCTCATCTACTCGCCGAACCAACAGGTGCACGACGTGCATGTCCGCACGGTCCTGCAGCAGCTGTGAGAACACCGTCTATACGCCAAACTCGAGAAATGCGCCTTCAACCTCCGAGAAGTCGATTTCTTGGGCTACCGGGTGACGCAAAGGGGGATAGAAATGGATCCGGCCAAAGTGGAAGCAATTGTGACGTGGTGGCCTCCAGGGTGCCGCAAGGATGTACAGCGCTTCCTGGGGTTCGCGAACTTCTATCAGAAGTTCATCCCTGAGTATGCGGCTTTGGCGGCACCCATTACCAGCGTTCTCCGGGGCAAGGTACCGTTCTGGTGGGGCCCCGAGGCACAGCAGGCCTTTGAGCGCCTAAAAACCCAGTTCGGGACTGAGCCGATCCTGCAACACCCAGACCCCAAGCGGCTGTTCGTGCTGGAGACCGACGCGTCAGATGTGGTGGTCGGGGCGGTCCTGCTGCAGCCCTCCGGCCCCGAGGGCCAACTTCTGCCGTGCGCATACCACTCCCGGCAACTCACTCCTCCCGAACAAAACTACACCATTGGGAGAAGGAGCTCCTGGCTGTTAAAGCGGCATTCGAGGCCTGGCGCCACCTCCTGGAAGGGGCCCAGCATCCAGTACAGGTACGGACGGATCACCGTAACCTGGAATATCTACAGACCACCCGCAAGTTAACCCCGCGGCAGATGCGTTGGGCCCAGTTCTTCTCCTGCTTCGACTTCCGGCTGCAGTATGTTCCCCGGGCCCGCAACCGGCACACGGACACCCTATCACGAAAGCCAGAATACGCTACAGCCGGGGAGTCCGAGGCTCGGGCTACCATCCTGCACCCTGAAAACTTTGCCGCTACCGTCGATGTAACAGCCTTATCTCAGCGCATCCGCACGGCTCAGGCCGGGGAGCCATTCCAGGAGAGGCTGCAGGCGCAGGACCCTGCGTCCCCGTGGTCTCGGTGAGAGGGTTTGCTATACCATCGGGGCAGGCTGTTTGTCCCAGCGGGGCCTTGCGGGGAGGAGGTCCTTCGTCTCTGCCATGACGGGAGTCCGGCCGGGCACTTCGGTCTCTTCAAGACTCTCCACTTGGTCTTGCGGGAGTTTTGGTGGCCCCAGGTATGGAGCGATGTGGACCGGTACGTGCGCTCCTGTCCCGTGTGCCGCCGGGCCAAAGATCCTCCGGGGAAGCCTGCCGGGCTGCTGCAGCCCCTGCCAACTCCTGCAGGGCCCTGGAGATTGATCTCCATGGACTTTGTCACAGAGTTGCCGCTATCCAAGGGCCACACTACCATACTGGTGGTAGTGGATCTGTTCACAAAGATGGCCCACTTCGTGCCACGCCCGGCTCTGCCCTCGGCCAAAGAGACCCGCCTGGTCGTACAACACATTTTCCGGTTGCATGGCCTGCCAGAGGGAATAGTCATGGATCGAGGAGTACAGTTCACCGCACGTTTCTGGCAGCTCTTGGACGTTAAGCAGCTCTTGTCCTCAGCCCACCACCCGCAGACAGACGGCCAGATGGAGCGAACCAACACTATCTTAGAACAGTACCTCCGCTGCTACGGATGTTACCAGCAGGACTCCTGGAGTGAACTCCTCCCGCTGGCCAAATTTGCGTACAATAACGCCGTTCATGCCTCGACGCAACAGTCCCCATTTATGGCCAACTACGGGTACCACCCGAGATGGTTCCCGCCTATCGGGGTTCTGTCAGCAGTACCAGCTGCCGACCAGTGGTTGCAGGAACTCCACGCCTTGCAATCCGTCCTGCGGAAACAGCTCGAAGAAGCCAAGGAGGGGTACAAACGTACGGCGGATACACACCGACAGCCGGGGGCTCCACTGCGGGTTGGGGAGCAGGTTTGGCTGTTCACCCATTTTCTTCGTTCCGACCGCCCCAACCGTAAGCTGGACGCCCGCTATATCGGCCCTTTCACGATCACGGCACAAATCAACCCCGTAGCCTTCCGCCTGCAGCTCCCTCACTCCCTCCGGATCCATCGGGTATTCCATCGCTCGCTGCTGCAACCAGCCGCGGGGGTACGGCCCGATGTTGGCCCAGGGGTGCCTCCCGGTCCACTCACCATCGACGGGGAAGAGGAGTACGAAGTGGTTGAGGTCTTGGATTCCTGCCGCCGTCGTGGCCGTCTCCAATCCCTGATCGACTGGCGCGGCGACGGTCCCGAGGAGCGTTCCTCGGAGGATGCCTCAGATGTCCATGCACCCTGCTTGGTGCACGCCTTCCACCGCCGGTACCCGGCCAAACCACAGCCGCCCGGGGGAGCGTCCATGGGGAGGGGAGTGATGTTGGTGGCTCCGGCTCTGCTGGCCCCTCCGGAGCCTCGGAGGCCGCCGCGGAAGCGGCTCCTGAGGCGGAGGACGCCCCGGTCTCCTCGCGAGTCGCAGCAGAGGCCTCCGGCACCGTGAACGGCCGCCCGGACGCCGATGAGGCCCCCGCTGCCGCGGAGGAGGCCACGAGCGACCCGCCGCAGAGGGCGGCCACCCGGACGTCGCTGCAGGCCCCGCCGCTGGGGAGGAGGCCACGGAGCTTACCGCCGCAGAGGACGGCCGCCCGGACGCCGCTGAGAGTCCCGCCGCCGAGGAGGCTGCCGTCGCCAGGGGAGGCCGTTCAGGCGTTCTCCCGGGAAGGGTGGGGCCCAGGCACCACCCTGAGGCACCGCCCGCCTGGGGTCCCGATCCTGAGGAAGCCATCGGCCCTCCCCCCACGTTGCTACAGCGACGGCAGGCCAAGGAGGCCGCCCGACGCTCCCGTCGACTGCTGGAGCATCGGGTGCAGGCTGGGAGCTCGCAGCTGGCCGATCGCTCGCAGCTGTGAGGCAGGCTGAGGGCTCTCAGCTGCGCAAGAGCTCCTGGATTGGCTGGCGCCGGTTCAGGGGCCTACTAAGGCTGGAAGGAGGCCAAGTCCAGCACGGGGCAACAACCGTCGGGAATCCCTGTGTCGTCCGTCCGTGCCTGCCGTGCTCCTGCCCAGAAGCCCTGCCAGCCAGCTGACTGCTCGTTATCCGGGTGAGGAAACCCTCTCTTTTGTTTCTTCGTTTACCTGCTGCAAGGAATGCTTTTGTTTATTGTTGGACTGCTGACTGGAGCTCCTGGGGCAAGCCCCGGCTCGAGACCACCCTAGCCTGCCCGGCCCCACCCCGTCGCCGACACCAAAGCTCTTTCTACACTCCAGACACTTATATGATTTCTCCCTTAGGTGGGTTCTCTGATGCATACTAAGGTAATTCTTCTGCTTAAAACTCTTTCCACATTCTAAACACTGATGCTGTTTCTCCTCTGTTTGAGTTATCTGGTGCAAGCGGAGATCAACGTTATAAGATGAGGTCTTGCCATGCTTTTTCCCCTGTGTGGGGTTGGTGTGGTTTATCTTCTATATTTCCCTTAGGGAAAATACGTTTGTTCCTGTGCCCAAAGCTCTTGCCACGCTCCAAAGATTTATAGTTTTCCCTAGTATGATCTTCCTTGCTACCAATAAGGTTTGTACGATCAGAAAACCTCTGATTACAGTCTGAATGATGATGCCATTTCTCCTTTGTACAAGATTTCTGATGACATGGAAGGCTGTTAGCCTTATTCGAACACTTTTGATCCTTTGTGCACGGAGATGATTTCTCTTTTGAATTCTTTCTCTGACACGAACAAAAGTGTGACCTTTGATAGAAGCCTCCCCTACGATCCAAGCAATTCTGTGGCCTCTCACTTTTTGACATTTTACAAAATCTGTTTCTGGATGTTTTACATCCAACTATGTCTCCAGGTTCTGAGATCTTCAACTTTTGCTTTTTCTTTGCAGTTTTTTGTTGGATTAAAATTTCACTGAAGCCCTTCCTCTGACAAACAATGGATTGATTTCTCTGCTTTAATGGTCGGTCTCTTTTCCTTCTTGGCTGCTGTTCTGGTTCATCACTTTCTTCCTCTGGCTTCTTAATTCTTTTTGCAGATGTCTCACAGGATTTTCCAACATTCATGGTTTTTCTCACAACTGCCTCTGGAAGAAAGAAAGAAAGCAGTTAATACAAAAATCACTGGTGAATGGATTTTGTTCTCCAACCTTCACCGGGAATCAGTGGCATAGCTGGGTTTTGTTGCTAGGGAAGGGAGTGTTCCAAAGCTATCCCAGTGATTAAGTTTGAAGGGAAGGGAAGCCAATCTGGATGTATTCAGTAATTGCTAATCATGAATCAAAGAAAAAACAGCAGTAGCCTCATGGAGCTGGGCTTAAGGGTTTGAAGTACCAGTACAGACAATAATACCCTCCACCACAGCAGTTAGATGTCTCTATTCCTTATGACCTTCACTACTCAGAAATAGAAAATACAGTTCATAGAATCATAGAGCTGAAAAAGACCACAAGGGCCATCGAGTCCAACCCCCTGCCATGTAGGAATATACCATCAAAGCATTCCCAACAAATGGCCATCCAGCCTCTGTTTAAATACCTCCAAAGAAGGAAACTTCACCACCACATTTTGAGGCAGTGTATTCCACTGTCCAACTGCTCTTACACCAGCAGTTCTTCCTAATGTTTAGAGGGAAATTCTTTTCCTGAAGTTTAAAGCCATTCCTCTGTGTCCTAGTCTTTAGAGCAGGAGAAAACAGGCTTGCTTCATCCTCCAGACGACAACCCTTCAAATATTTAAACATAACTATCATGCTGCCTCCTAACTTTCTCTTCTCCAGGCTAAACACACCCAAATTCCAGCTTATCAATGTCCTTCCTGAACTGTGGTGCCCAGAACTAGACACAGTTTTCCAAGTGGGATCTGACCAAAGCAGAACAGGGTGGTACTATCACTTCCCTTGACCTAGACGCTATATTTCTATTGATGCCACCCAGAATTGCATTGGCTTTTTTAGCTGCCGCATCACACTGCTGACTTATGCTCAGCTTGTGGTCTATTAAGATTCCTACATCATTTTCACATGTACTGTGGTCAAGCTAGGTGGTACCCATCTTATATCTCTGTTGTTAATTTTTTCTGCCCAAACATAGTACCTTACACTTCTCTGTTGAAATTCATTTTGTTAGTTTTGGCCTAGCTCTCCAATTTGTAAAGATTATTTTGAATTCTGATCCTGTCCACTGAGGTGCTACCTACTTTTCCTAATTTGGAGTCATCTGCAAATTTGATAAGGATGCTCTCTATTCCCTCATCCAAATCATTGATAAAGATGTTGCACAGCGCTGACTGGTGGGTCTGTGGCACACCACTAGTCACTTCTCTGCAGGATAGAGAGCAGCCACTGCTGAACACCCTCTGGCTTTGGCCAGTCTACCAATTAAAATCCACTTAATAGTAGCACTGTCTAGCTCAGATTTTACTAGCTTGTTTGCAAGAATATCATGGGGGATCTCATCTTATTTGTCATGCTGTTCACAGATGTGTCCACTTAGCAGTGAATGATGTCTATTTGTCATAGGATGTGAATTTCCTTACCAACATATCTTGCATTTAGCGTGATTTGTTCTGAGACTGGCCATTTAAGCCATTCAGACTTAATTTTTCTGTCTTATTACTACAGCATGGAACTACTATCACTGGAAAAGACAAAAATGTTTGGGAAAGAGGAAGGCAGTAGGAAAAGAGGAAGACTGAATTACAAGCGGATTGATTCCAGCCTTTTCAGCCAGCTATGGGTTATGATAAAAGGGCTTGTGCCTATAGAAAGAGCACCCCCAGATCTGGGCCAGGTTAGGAAAGCAGGACATGGGACAACGAGTTACAACAGCTGCAGGCCTGAGACCCACAGCTTGGCCACTTACTTCCCTGCAATGCCTCTCAGAAGAAGAGTGTGGCATCCCTTGAAGGAAGGTAACAGGATTCTTACCCACAGCAATGACAGTCTCAGAATTGTCCATTGTGACTTCCTCATATAGAGCCTTTTGGACTGGATCCAGCAGAACCCACTCCGCTGGGCTGAAATACACAGCCACGTCCGAAAAGAACACTGGGTTCTGAAAGAGAGAGGAAACAGGGGTTCAGTGGTAGGACTCCCAGGGTAAAAATGAGAAAGGGCTCCTGCACCTTTAAGGGTTGTGTAGATGCAGCAATTTCAGCAAGCACTGCTTGTTACCTAACTGTGTAACAAACAACACCTGCTGAAATTCCATCTTCTATACAACCAGTGCAGATACAGGGGCTTTTTCCAGCTTTCAGTGTGGCAGCCCACCAAGGCTCCTCAGCTGCCTAATTAGCTAGACAACGGCAGCTCTGCAAAACAGTCTCAGGGCTGAAGTAAACTCTCAGTAAAAACACAACAACAGTCCAGAAAGGGAATAATCCAAAAGCCAAACCAATAATCTGAGCGAAGTGTCGAGGTCCAAAGCACACAGGTAGAGAATGCAAGAATCACGACAGCTGTCACCACCAATAGCGTCAGTAGTTTCCACCTTCTGTTATCGAGGCCTCTGATTACACAGCCTCAGCATCCTGGCCAGCTGTTTCCTAATTAACGAGCCCTTCCCACATAAGCGCTGCCCGAGGCCTGGGCTCTCCCTTTACCTCCTGTGCTGGCTGCCGTAAGTAGTGCCTTTTCATGTTTCTGGGGTGTGGCTGCTGGGAAGGGACTTGCTGGGTCCTGGGGCAAGGTCACGACACCTGCCTTGAACAACCCCAGCCCCCAGGCAGAGGCTGAGCTTGGGGAGGGAAACTTGGGAGGGATCTATTTTCCTTGAGGACTGTGGTTCTTACCTTGGGGTCCGTGGAGGCCTCGGGGGGGTCCACAAAGCTCTGCTGATGGACACTAACAGCAGTTGCAGCAACCTCTCCCTGGCAATGGCGGGCTTTTCTCAGAAAGGAGAGAAAAAGAAGGGAGAACTCCTGCACACTTGGCTTGGCCTTGCTCCTTAAGAAGGGAAGGAGAGGGAACCGCACTGATTTCAGGCCGGGTGAAAGAGTTCAAGAGGAGACACTGAGATTCAACACCTACAGATGGAAACCACCTGGCAAGCATTTCCTTCTTCCTCTGCTTTCTTTCTCTCCCTCTCTCTCTGTCTCCATCTCCGCTTCCTTCCCTCCCTCCCTCAGTTCTCTGGACTCCCCGGAGATGCAATTCGAGTAACAGGCTAATTTTTCTTTTTAGAAGACTGCCACTGCTGCACTGAAAGCCTTGTTTCACTGTTTCTTCTACATGGCAGCAGGAGGTATGGACACCAAGGGACACAGCCTCAGGCATTTATAAATGTTTAAGCTGCTCCCTCATTTGCAAACACCCTTCTGCCACATCCATGACAAAAGGAACACGATGGCAGGCGTGTGGGTGAGCCCAGACTGCTCCCTCTTTTGAAGACCCCCCCGATGACAACTTTACATAAATTATTAAATGTTTAAATAAATATTGGAATACTTAAATTTAAATATTTAAATCTTGGGTTAAATCTTCGGGGTCCTTGGCAACAAATTCTGTTTACAGGGGATCCCTGGATAAAGAAAAGGTTAAGAACCACTGCTCTAAGACATGCAGTGTCACAAAGAGAAAGGAAGTGGAGCTGAGGCCGTTTCCGCACTACACTGTTATGGTGCTATTATTGCACTTTCAACATCCTGTGGAATTCCAAAGAGCTCTCTGGCTGAGGATCCTAAATGCCCCTCTTCAACTGCAAACCCCAGTATTCCATAGGATGTTGAAAGTGGAATAATAGCACTATAACACTGTAGGCAGAAATGGCCTTAGACTCCTGTGTTTAAATTTCTCTGAGCAGGTTCAAGAGGACACAAGATGAAGAAAAAAAATCAAACTCTCCACTGCTTTTGCTTTCTTCCCCCTACCTGTACAACAGCCATTTTAATTTTTCCAGGACAGGATAGCACTTGGGTGCCAGTCGTTCTTCTGCAGCCTGGAGGGAGAGACAAACAAAACATTTTATCTTACATTTTTCTTCTTTCCCTGAGAGCTGCTTTGCTGTCTGGGAGAAGAGATGCTTCCTCTACACCCTTTCTTATAACCTAGCAAATCAGTCTACACAAGGTGCTGGTGCAAGAATGGAATTTGTGCCCCCACTACTTTCTTACTCCTGCCCCCACGCCCCACCCCTACATTGCATATCAGAGCCGAGTACAATTTTCCTGTCTTCTGACTGATGTCCTTTCCTTCTTCAGTAAAATTCAGTTCTGTATTGGTTGGGAAAAAAAGAAAACTGCACA
>CAOKZL010004413.1:0-30422 GCA_948472985.1 Iguana delicatissima
GTTGCTTGGTTGAAAAAATCAACAGCCAACATTGAGTGGTCGTGGTGGTTCTTCGATCCTGTCGCCTCCATCTGCTCACCTTCCCAGTACGATAAGCACCTCAGGCTCGCGGGCTGGTGAATTTGGGTCCCCTATGAACTCCCTCTGGACTCCTTTTACCAAAGGAGTAACTTGCCCAGGTTCTTGCAGTTTATGATCTAAGTTATAAAATCGCTAACCGCTATTTCGATGTCTGAAAAGAGACCTGGAATAGCCGCTTGTGGCGACAACCTAGTGACAGTGATCATCCTAGGTGGCTGTCTGCTCCACCATCAGACCGGAAGAGCAATCTCCAAGCCCACATCCACTTATGACCATCCTATGAATGAAAGAAATCCAAGAGCCCTGGTCATCATGTGCCCTGCTCAGGCCTTGCAAACTAAAGGATGAGCCCTCATTGATTGAATAAATCCACAAGGGGCAATAATGGTAGAGACAAATAAGTAGGCTCATTTGGACTGTTACACACTTGTATAAGCTCTTCTGTTTCTTTCTTTCCTATAGACTGATTATTCTCAGGGTAATTTCACTTCTTCTTACTCTTCCAGCCATTTCCCCAGACATGTAGCCAGCATTGTATCCTAACTTTACACTCTGTCTCTAGATGAGTCCTTATAATAAGTATTCCTTTCTTTTACTTTAATCTTGGCTTATTCCAAACACTGTCTTGTATGCATCTCCAGCACTGAACCTTAATAGGTCCCAAAACTTATCTGAGATACCTGAACTTCTGAGAATGAGAAGGAGCTCAGTGCAAGTTTTGCATGCATAAAATTCTTCATTCCATGCTTGACATTTTCAATTAAAGTAGAAGTTCTCAGCCTGTGGTCCATAGACTCCTAAAGTGTCTTGTATAAGGTTCAAAGGGTCTGTGAATCAGGAGCAACTCTCCCAATGACCATTAAAAAAATTGGGGCTAGTGGTGGTGGTGGAGTGGCCTCCAAGGCCCCCTAGGAAACCAGCAAGCCCCCAGCCCTCGATAATTGTCCACCTTTGATCTATATACATTCATCAAGGATTTTCAAGCTATACATCTTCATAGGACAATTTTGTCTCAGGAAGAGCCATTAACTATTTCCCAGTTTAGCTCCATAAGCACATAAAGAAACATAAATCTTTGACAGAGGAAGAGAGATGTTGCTGCTGTGTAATACAAATAGATAGTGGAAAGGCATTTGTTAAAACTCTGATATCCCCTTTCTCTTGGTTGATTATCATGTTCTCTCCTTTTTAATTACAATTGCTGTTGCTTCTAATATGTGAGTTCTGCAAGAGGAAAGAGAAATGATAGATTTCTCTAATGATACTACCAGACCCAACTGTTCCCAGGGTGTTAGCCCTATTGGGAAATTCTATGAAAGCTAAAACTGCAAGGAATCAGCTTTCTTTAGCAGAGTAGCAGAAAAAGCACGCCCAAATTTCTGTGTGGCTTTTCTGATCTGAAACTGACTAAGAAAACAAACACAAATGCAAGTAGTTTCAGGTTACAAATTTAGAAAAGTTTACTTATGGCTATTATATTTACATATGCATTGGGGAACCTACATCCTAACTAGCTAATGAATAGGTCAGTAGTTGCTTCATGCTAAACTCCCCATCTTCTGATGGAAATGCGAAGCATCGTTGGAGAGGAGAAAGAGGAAGCAAAAATGGAGGAGAAGGAAGAGATCTAAGGGGGCTCTTTTTTATAAGACTAATGACCCAAGCAACAATCCTGGGTCAAATTATCTGATCACCTGAACACCAGAGGTATTTATAATCATGCATTTAGATGACACAAGCGCAAATGATGAAGCTTTGGCATGCAAAAGAGAAAGGAAGCTCACACAGAGAAACAAGAATACTTCAGATGAACTGGCTGTGCAGATGATATCACTGGGAAGGATTTCACTTCTTGGGCCATGATCTTTCATGAAGAAGGAATGGGTTGGCAAGTGATGGGTTGCATTTAAGGGCAGTTAGGAAAAATGTGTTTGCTAAGAGTTTCACAAATTTGATTATTGGAAGGGCTTTAAATTGAATCGTGTTGGAGAAATAGATAGCATGTCAGAGGACCAATGGACACCAGGTATGGGGGCAGTAGCATCAATGATGCAGGGAAAATTGGGTTGGTGATATGTAAATCCATCAATAGCAAGGAAAAGAATCAGTAAGGAAGGAGCTGAAGTGAAAGATTCATGGGTTAAGATTTCTCTACAACAATGCATGGTATATGTACAAACAAAATGAAACTGAAGTGGACACAGAAAGGCAAATATTATTTAATGAGCATCACTGAACTCTGGTGGGGTGATACTTAGAATCATAGAATCATGGAATAATAGAGTTAGAAGAGACCGGAGGGGCCATCCAGTCCAACCCCCTGCCCTGGAAGAACTCACATCAAAGCACTCCTAACAGATGGCCATCCAGCCTCTGTTTAGAAAACTTCAAAGAAGGAGACTCCACCACACTCTGAGGCAGCATATTCCACTGCCGAACAGCTCTGACTGTCAGGAAGTTTTTCCTGAAGTTCAGGTGGAATATCTTTTTCTGTAGTTTGAATCCATTGCTCCTTGTCCTAGTCTCTGGAGCAGCGGAAAACAAGCCCACTCCCTCCCCAACATGACATCTCTTCAAATATTTAAACGTGGCTATCATGTCTCCTCTTAACCTTCTCTTCCGCAGACTAAACATGCCCAGTTCCCCAAGCCGTTCCTCATAGGGCATGGATTCCAGACTTTTCACCATTTTGGCTGCTCTCCTCTGGACATGTCTCAGCTTTTCAATATCCTTCTTGAACTGTGGTTCCCAGAACTGGACACAGTATTCCAAATGAGGTCTGACTAAAGCAGAATAGAATGGTACTATTACTTTCCTTGATCTAGACACCATACTCCTCTTGATGCAACCAAGGATTACGTTGACTTTCTTGACTGCACATCACACTGCTGACTCATGTTCAGCTTGTGGTCTACTAAGACTCCTAGATCCCTTTCACGTGTACTGTTGTCCAGCCAAGTGTCTCCCATCCTATATTTGTGCATTTCATTTTTTTCTGCCTAGGCGTAGGACCTTACATTTCTCTGTTGCAATTCATTTTGTTAGCTTTGGCTCAGCTCTCCAATCTGTCACGGTCATTTTGAATTTTGATCCTGTCTTCTGGGGTATTAACAACCCTCCCAATTTGGTATCACCTACAAATTTTATCAGTGTGCTCTCTATTCCTTCATCCAAGTAATTGATAAAGTTGTTGAATAGCACTGGGACCAGGATGGAACTCTGTGGCATCCCATTAGTCACTTCTCCCCAAGATGAAAAGAAGCCACTGGTGAGCACCCTTTGGGTTCAGTCAGTCAACCAATTATGAATCCACCTAACAGTAGCACTGTCTAGCCCACATTTTATTACCTTGTCTGCAAGAACATCATGACGGACCTTGTCAAAGGCCTTACTGAAGTCAAGAAATGCTACATCCACAGCATTCCCTTCATCAGGCTCATAACTCTGTCATAAAAAGAGATAAGATTAGTCTGGCATGACTTGTTTTTGAGAAACCCATGTTGACTTTTAGTAAGCACAGCATTGCTTTCTAAGTAATTACAAACTATCTGTTTAATGTGCTTTAGAATATTTCTGGGTATTGATGTCTAACTGACCAGATGATAATTATTTGGGTCTTCTTTTTCCCTTTTTGAAGATGAGGACAACATTTGCCCTGCTCCAGTCTGCTATGACTTCTCCTGTTCTCCAAGAATTCTCAAAGATTATTGCCAGAGGTACTGAAATTACTTCTGCTAGTTGTTTTAATATCCTTGGATGTAGTTGTGACTGGAATGTAGCAGTTGAGGATTATAAGATATTTAAAAGGCACAGGCCAAATAGAAGAGAGAAAAGAGTGACACTGTGTGAAAAGGATATGCATACATTTGAGGATACATGACTTAGAACACGGAAGACAGATTGAGAGCATTCGAGTAAAAATGACAGGGCAAGGAAATAATATTGATCATGTGGATCTGCTATAGATCTCCAGGTAAATGTTGTCCATATCTTCAGTAAGGAGGAAAAAGAGGATGCCAGCAACTGTTAGCTTATCAGCTTGACATCAATGCCAGAAAAGATTCTAAAACAGGTTCGTTAAAAATTTGGTCTATTAGTATGTACGAACAAATGTGATAGCAAAAAACCATCATTGGATTCTCAAAAATCATGTCAGATTATCTTTTCTCACTTTTTTGATAGAGTTGCAAACATGATAGATCAGAAGAATGATGTATATCTTGAATTCAGTAAGGCTTTGACAAAGTCCCCTATGAGATCCTCACAGTCAAACATGTACAATTTAGACTAGTTGTTGCTACTGTTAGGTGTAATTGTAACTGATTTATGGACCAAACCCAAAGAGTGTTTGTCAATGGTTCCTCTTCAGCTTGAAGAGAAGTGAAGAATGGGGTATCTCAAGATTCATTCTGGACCCAGTTTTATTGAACATTGTTATAAATGACTTGGATGACAATGTAGAGGGCAAGTTCATCAAATATACAAATGGCACCTAACTGGGAGGGGTAGCTAACACCTCAGAAAATAGAACAAAAATTCAAGACGACCTTTACAGATTGGATAGCATGGTGAAAAGTAACAAAATGAATTTCAACAGGGAGGAATGTAATATTCTACATTTGGATATGTTACTGCAGTTTAGGCCTACCTGGCGGTAGCACCCAATATCACTTTGATATCATAATTCGGCTTTATTCTACCGCCCTTCTCCACGTGTTTGTGAGGCTGCCGGACAAACACGAAACTAGGCTCGGCCATCAAACACTGCAATATCCCAAGATAATACAGGCAGGCCAGAAATAGCCAGATCACAGCTTTAGGAGACCTCTCGGCAAACACCCTATTATGTATGCACACTGTTTACAAAGGACTCCCTACCCCGAGCAGGTAACTTGGCAAGCTAGAAGCTTAAAGGCCTAGCACTGAGTATTTGCATACAGTCTACCTCTTTGTCAATTCGGACTTAACTCAATCATGCTAAATTGTGACCTTTCGGAGACATTGTCTCCCACCCAAAACTCATTGTCCCTGAGTAAGGCATAGCCTGCAGTCACACTTCTCCCTGTAAAAACCCCTGATTCCGAGACCTTCCTAGGATCGCTCCCGAGTTCCAACCGCCTTGCTGCCGCATTGCTTGGCGAGCTTCTCCTCAGCTCCACATGCTGAGATTCACCGAACCCCAGCTTCGCTCTCTATCTTCTCCCAGGCTTCAGGAACAGATTCCATATCACCCAAACCAACTATCCCTCTGAAAATCCCGCTATCTTACTCACACCTTTATTTTCCCTTAGTTATCTGTGTGCATGTGTTGCCTACATTGCGTGCCTGTATTTAATAAAGATCATTAGTTATTTTTCAAACCAGTCTGCTTCTTGACTTGGCCTGACCCCTTAGACACTGGGTTACAAGATCCTGCTACGTTGCCCTGCCTCTCGTTTGGCTAAGCAGTGCTCTGAGCTAATTTTCCCCACCTATAGTAGAGCGCATTTTGGAGTCCCTCCTGCGACCCTGAGTAAACAGGGTAACAGATAGAACAAATCAGACACATAAATATAGGATGGCTTGACAGCAGTGCATATCAAAATGTATTGGTCCAGTCCTATTGGGCGTGCTTAAAGTAAGAGGCATGGTTCACTGCCCCTACCTATTAGACAGAAATATTGAGGGTCCTTGCCACTTGTCAGCTAATTTGGATTTTGTCTGGGGTCATTTTTATCAACTTGCTTACCTGAATACTCCCAGCTCATGATAGGCAGGCCAAATTGTTACCTTTGCTTTTGAAGGTCCCTGGGGGGATAGCTGGATTTTACTAAGGTTGGGGAAATTAGCAGAGCACAACTTGGCAAAACAGAGGGCAGAGCAATGCGGCGAGATCTTTTATCCTATGTTTACGGGGTCAGACTGCATGAGAAAGAGAGAAGTCAAGTGTCCTTTTAAATGGTCTTTTATTTGGTAGAATTGGCAAAGGTCATTCACACGCACACACAAAGCATTCACTCATGCAAGCACACAAGGACTACCGAGTTTGAGAATCTTAAGATAGGGGAAAGATTGAGGAGGATAAGCAAATATGCTGCACCTGATCCTGAAGGCTGCTGTTTCAGGAAAACACAGGGACAGATCAGCAGACAAAAGAAAAGACTGACAGGAGCCTTTAAGCTAGCAGACGCTAGTCAAAGGTGGACATTCTCCCGAAAAAGAGAGAGAATGATCTGGCCTGCCAGTGAGAGGGAGAGAGAGAAGCCAAACAGAGAGAAAAAGCTAGCTAAAGCCTCAAAAGGGAACACAAAATATAGACATGCATGCCTGAGGGGGAGGGCAGACCTTTTTCCTGGGAAGGAACAAATGGCCAAATCAGGCAGATGGGGTAAAAGATTTTTATGGCAGTGTAATCAGGGATCAGGAAAAGGATAAGTGTGAAGATGGTGCAATTATGGGTTTGCTTGAAATCTTCCTGTTTTCCTGAACCAGAGTTATCTATCAGCCCAAAAACTCTTTCTTTGAATTTTCCAACCACTGAATGTCAAATTAAGTGGGATGCCAGCTTTTATGGCTTGGCTTTCAGTGGATATGCAAACCACCGGGGGTTTTGCTCTCTTCTCTGGATGACTTTTTTTCTCCTTGCAAGAGCTATTAAGTTGAACTCAGCCATGCTCTGAGATCATTTCTGACATGTTTTTCAGTCAGTTCCTTTTCCACATGGCCTTATCCAGTCATTGTATGTGATTTCTATTTTATGCAATTAAACGTATCTGCCCACTGATACACACACACACACACACACACACACACACACACACACACACGGTCAGAATAGTGGAGTTATAAGTCACCATCAATATTGCACCTAAGTCTTCTCAAGTATTAGAATCTCAGGACATTTACATGGGAAATGAACAGGTTCTTCAGTACTATTAGGCTGTTAATTATATGTAACCATGTAGATATACATACATTCTCACTTAGAGAGAAACACAGGCATGTCAATGTCTGAGCACTAAATTTCATTATATTGCATTCCATTCTGTGTATGGCATCTTTTTTTTTGTAATAATTTTTATTAAGGCTTAATCTCAAAAATACCCCCCCCCCACACACACACACCCCTTCCAGGCTTAAATCTTCCAGTTGCAATTGCTTATTTCCATTACATACAAACATAATTTCCATTTTACAAAGAAAAGAATGATTACATTATTTCTACTATTTCTTATATATTTATATCCTCACCCAATCCAATACTGCTTTCCATTCTGTTTCAAATTTCTGGATAGATTTATTCTTCAAAGAAAATGCTAATTTTTCCTTCTCTATCATATCCAGAACTTTTAGCTTCCACTTCTCAATATCAATATATTTCTTTTCTTTCCAGTGTTGTACACATATTAACCTTGCCACAGTTATTAAGTACAAAAATTCTTCTGATGACATCTTATTTCCTTTTGTTGCCCTAGCATATTTAACAGATAAAGTTCTGGTTTCATTTCAAAGTTCAACTTACAAATTCTCTGAATTTCATATGTACCCCTTTCCAATATTTTTTTTGCTATATTACATGTCCACCACAAATAAAAAAAGGATCCGTCTTTTCATCACATTTCCAACAATTTGAATTTCCATTTTTCATTATTTTTTGTAATCTTTCGGGGGTCATATACCATCTATAATATATTTTATAAAAATTTTCTCTGATATTTAAATTTGGTGTAAATTTTATATCTGTTTTCCACACTCTTTTTCATGTTTGTAATTTGATTGAATGTCCCAAGATGTGCCCATCTAACCATTGTATCTTTGACTACTTCTGATTCCATTTCTTTTTTCAATAATAACCTATAAAATTTAGAATTTTTTTCTTTTGATTTCCTTTCATCAGTAAATCTAATTCATTCTCTTTTCTCTCAAATCCATATAATTTTTGGTCCATTCTAAATCTTTCTCTAAGTTGTCTCCATGGAAACCAGTTTAGTTCATGTCCCTTAACCTTTAATTCTTCTTCTGTACACATTCTTGGTTTATCACCCTCACATTTCAACAACTCTTATATGTTAATAAATTTCCTTGTTTTGTTGGGGCGATTTTGTAGGCTTCTTATGGTGAGGTCCATACTGGTAATTTTGTATAAAATTTTTGCTTTATTTGTGACCAAACCTTTAACAATGTCCTTCAGATACAATGGTTTTTCACTGCTGATCTATCATAACATAGATATCCATGCCATCCAAATCTATTGTTTATTTCTTCTAATTCTTTAATAGTTGTATTTTCTAGTTGAATCCAATCTTTGATCCAATGTAAACAACATGCGTAATAATAGATTTTTAATGATGGTAAATCAAGTCCTCCTCTTCTTTTGCATCTTGAAGTTTTTAAATCTGATTCTTGGCTTTTTCCCTTGCCAGATAAATTTTTATAAGTCCTTTTCCCATTACTTTCCCTATTATTGGTAAGTTTTGAAAAAGGAACATAAGCTTTGGTAATAAAGACATTTTATTCTACCCGGAAAGGATAAATTAATTTTTTTCCATTTTTTCATATTGCGTTTAACTTCTTTCCATGTTTTCGAATAGTCTGAATAGCAGTTCTTGGTTCTTTATAGTCAAAATAATTCCTAAATATTTTGTTTTCTTTGTCAATTTATATCCGGATCTTATCTCCAAATCAGCCTGCTTTTTTTTGGTCGTATTAAGAGTCATCATCATTGTCTTTTCTCTGTTTATCTTATAACCTGCTTTCAATCCATATCTTTCTGGAATTTCCATCAACGCCTGAATTGATTCCATCAACATATGAATTGATTCTGTGGATCCTCCAGGACTACAATTACATCATCTGCAAATGCTTTTAATTTCAGTTCTTTTTTCCTTATTTTCAAATCTCTTATCTGTGGATCTTCATTTATTGTTATCAGTAAAACATCCAAGACTGCTATAAATAATAATGATGATAGTGGACACCCCTGTCATACCCCCTTATTTATTGCAAAGCTTGCCATGGTGTCTCCATTTATGATTAACTTCACTGATTGATCTTGATAAATCATCTCCATCCATTTACAAAATTCTTCTCCCAGATTATATTCTTTCAAAACCCGTAACATGAAGTCCCAGGAAACATTATTAATAGCTTTTTCAGCATTCAAAAAAATAAGTGCTGCTTTCTTCCTGGGGTTTTATATAAAATTCAATCACATGTATGATTCTTTCTAACATTGTCTCTCATGTATCTACCTGGGAGAACGCTGTTTGGCCTTCTTGAATCTTATCCTGCAGTATGTGCCTCAAATGTTTTGCCAACACTGATGCAAATATTTTATAATCTATGTTCAATGATGAGATTGGTCTATAATTTTTAACTTCTCTTTTTACTTTTCCTTCTTTGGGTATCAGTAAATCTTAGAGTCACCCCAAGTTTCTGGTTTATCATATTTCTCTATTTCCTTCAGTGTTGCTTGAAGTGGGTGGATCAATTCTTTTGCAAACCTTTTATAATATAGCGCAGTAAATCCATCCTGTCCTGGTGATTATACACTTTCTGATCTTTTATAGCCTCTTCTATTTCTGTCAGTGTTATTGGTTTATTTAACTGTTCCTGTGTTTCCTGCAATATTTTAGGAATTTTAACCTTTTGAAGAAATTCAGTTAGATTTTTCTCATTTTGATGATAAGATTTATGATTTTATTTCATAAAATAATTTTCCAAAATATTCTTCAAATTTCTGCTTTATCTTTTCATGTTGAGTAATCATTTTTCAATTCAACAATTACGTTTCTCTCTCTCTTCTTCAATTTATATGCTAACACTTCCCAATTTTATTAGCTTGTTCAAATTGGATAAGTTTCATCTGTTTCACTTTCTTTTCTATTTCCTCCATTGTGGTCATCTCTATTTCTTTTTGTATTTTTTTGATCTCCAGTTGTAGTGATTTCCTCTTTGGATTTTCTCTATAAATTCCTTTTCTTTCTTTCTCTTGGAGTTTAATCATCAGCCCTTGGTGTTTTTCACGCTTCTTTTTATTCTGAATTTGTCAATGCTGTATAAAAAAACCTCTCATTACTGCCTTAGATGCACCCCAAACCGTTTTCATCTTCATATCTTCTTTTGTATTTTCCTTAAAATAGTTTTTAAGTACTTTTTTTTGCTTGCTGTACTACCCCTCATCGTTTAGCAAGCTATCATTCAATCGCCACTGAAACTGTTTTACCTTCTCTTGTATTTGCAACATCAATGGGTTTTAGAAATAAACATCATATCTATTTGAGACCAAGATTGACTACTTCCAAAAATAAGTAAATTCTTTCTCATTTGGATATTTAGTTCTCCATACATCTAAAACAGATAACTCATCACACATCTCAAAGAAAGATTTTGGCAATTTACCTCTTTTTTTTTTGGTCTTCCTTGGTCTGAGAGGTTATTTTATCCAATTTGACATCCATGACTCCATTCCAGTCTCCAGCCAAAATCCAATCTTCATACTCATGTTCTGATATTTTTCTCTCAATTCCTTATAAAATTTGCTTTTATTTTCATTTGAGGCAGATACTCCAACCAAAAGAATTTTTCCCCTTTTTTCAAGATTTCCACTCCCAATATTCTTCCCTCTTCATCTTCTAATTATCTAATATTTGTTTCGTGGGGTGTCCTTGTCAATATAAATTAAACCCCCCTTTTTTTCTTCTCATATAGAGAGGTAAAACATTGACCTAGTTTGGAAATACATAAAAATTGTTCTTTATTTTTCTTTATATGAGTCTCTAGTAAAATTGTGATTTGAGGTCTTAATTTTTTGAAATGATGAAAAATCTGTCATCTTTTTGCTTGCAAATTAATTCCTCGTACATTCCATGCTATTATCTTCATGTTCATTTTTCAGTATCTTTACTTCCTTTTTTTTCTTTTCTCTTCTGGTTCTGCCGGGTTCAGACTCTTCTTCAGACATTGGACTAATTTCTTCTGCTGTAACCGTTCCCATCTGTGTAGGTTCCTCTCTTTGATCCAGTTTCTTGTCTTCAGTCTCTGCTCCTTTGGTTCCTGTTTTCAAATATTTTTCCTAAATTCTGTTGCTTGCTGAACAGAGCTTATCTTCCTTCTTCTACCCTCAAAGAAAAAGGATAAACCTTCTGGTAACTCCAATCTGTATCTTATTTCCTGAGATTGAAGATTTTTTTTGCCAGGAACCCATACTCTCTTCTGCTTCTCATGACACTCGGTGGTATATCCTTAAAAATTTTAATTTCATTCTCATCCACAATTAATTTTTCTTTATAATTTTGTTCCATATCCCATGTCTTTTCCCTAGTAAAATATACCACTATATCGCGGGGTATCTCTGTTTCGCCACTGTCAGTTCAATTCTGAAGGCCTTATCTATCTCATGCTCAAACCTTGCTCTTATTTGGCCTATGTATGGTGGTAAAATATCTCTTACTCTTTGGTTTAAATTTTCTTCTTTCTGTTTAGGGAGTCCTCTCAGTTTCAAACATCTGCTTCGTTGATGTATTTCCAATCGCATTATGGTTTCTTTGGCTTTTTGCTGTTCTTTCTTCATTTGTTCTACCTGGTTTTCCAATTTCTGACTTTTTTCTCTAATATCTTCCACTTTTTGATCCATTGTTGATAAATCCGTTATGAGTTTTTGCAGGCTCTGATTCAAACTTTCCACTTCTTTTTTCAAATCTTGTTTTATTTCTGTACTTGTCGTTCTTATCTCTGTCCTTGTTGCCTTTAATTCTTCCATCATGTCGTTTCTCATTTTTTGAAATTCTTCAAGTAACCTGTTCATCTACATCATTTTGAAGCCCGTGGATCCTCTTCTTTCCAAAGCTTCTGGTTGAATTTGTGTCTGTGTTGTCTTCTTTTGACCTGTAGCCATATCTTATTCTCACTGTTCTTTTCTACATATCCTTTTCAAACCTTTTATCAAAATAGCATCCAGAACTCTTATTTTCAAAAGTATACTTTTCAATACAAAATCTACAATATATAAATCAACTACTTCAAAGACTTAAATTTTTCTCTGTCACAATGTAGAGGTGTGTTGTTACTCCTTGCTGCACATTTCCCCCCACCAGAGGGTGAGAAAGCAAAACTGCTTGTAGTTGTTTAGGCTAGCAGGATAGAGTATTTCCCGTGAGAATGCTGAATGTAATCAGGCCGTCTGGAACATGCAGCTGTGTTCATATGTTATGGTTTGAAAGGCTCCTTGTTATTGAACATATATACTTAAAACACGGCTTCTGAACAGGCTGTGCCCTTGTTCCTTTTTTGTCTGCTCTGTTAGAGATTGCTCGCTTCGCTGTGACTTAGTTGCCTTAGCTTGATTTACTGCCCGCAATAAAGACTGTTAGACTGTTCTATTGTTCTATTTACAGTTCCTTTGACTTTATTTCTACGTCCAAGTCAATTTTCCTTCAGTTCATTCTTCTTTTCAAGTCCCTTTCAAGTTCATTTGCTCTTATAATTCGAAGCCTATTTTAAAATGTTCCCCAAATGTTCTCTCTTCGCCTTTCTTGTTGAGGCTAATCCTCTGAGGGCCCTTCCAAATAATTCAGTTTTATTTCAGAAAAGATAAGAACATCCAAATGCTTTTCAAGGTCAAAACCAGTAAAAAGTTATTCTCCCAAAACAGACTCCATCCTCCCCTCTTCCCCCCTTCCAGTTTTAAAATCTCTGCCTTGAATCTCTTTCCGCTTCCCCTTTCTTCTTCATTAAAAATAACAGTTTTAAAACAATAGCCTAAAATCTTAGTAAAGAAAAAAACAGTTCAGTTTCAAAAATACTACTTTTAAAAATTCATGCTCTCACTCTAAAATGAAGGGGGGGAAACTCGACTGGTCACTTCCAGAGAAGGGAAAAGTCAATTCTCCACTACCGAGTCCCTCATGTCCTTCCTTTTTATTCTGAGCCACGAGTCTCCGCCCCGAAAGGCTATTCCAACAAAAAATGTTACCCTGTAGATTGGGGTCCCGGGAGAGGCGCCCAAATGACCAAACAAACCAAGTAAAGATGGGGAAATTAGCTGGAGCGTCTCTTAAGCTAGCGAGAGGCAGGGTAACTTTGGGAATCTTTTACCCTATGTATATAGGTTCAGGTCAGTGAGCAGTCAGACAGTTTAAAATAGCAACGATAATATTTATTAACAAGCAAACCAATTATTAAGAAAACACAACCACACAGCTAACTAGAAATAGGAAATGAGAGTTTTGGGGGAAAATGGGTGATACGATACCTTTCTCGTAGTCCTGAAGAGGTCCAAGTGAAGAGAAGGAAATTTGGCGTGGCAGCCGAGGGGAGCTCGCAGAATGAAGCGGCGGCAAGGTAGTCCAAACGGGCGGTCCAGCAAGAGATCCAAGGAGCTCTCAGAACTGGGGTTTTTTATCAGGGAAAGAATGACCGTGGGCTAGTCTGGTCTTGGGCAAAAACAATGAGTTTTGGGCTTGAGACAATGTCTCTGAAAGGTCAGAATTTACATGATTGAGTTAAGGTCCGAATTGACAATAGTATGGCTGGTATGTAGATACAGCTAGCTTTGCAGTTGAGCACTCAGCTCGCCAGGGTGCCTGCTCAGGGCAGGGGTCTCTTTGTTTTGACGTGCATCTGTAATGAAGGTGTTTGTTTCGGGAGGTCTCCTAAAGCAGATCCGGCAGTTTCTGGTTTGCCTTGGTGTAAACAAGTATGAGTCAGTATATAATAGCCATGCCTAGCTTCCTGCTTGTTCAGCGGCCTCACAAACACTTGGCTGGTGGCAAAACAGGGCCGAATTGTGATATCAAGAATGATATCTAGTTTACCAAAGGCCAGGCCAGTTCACGGTGATAACATATAGGTTTCCGATCGGTTTGACATCAGCTCATTGTTTCAACTGGATTGTTAGCTTGTATCCTTCTTCTTTAAAAAAGGTTCTTGCTGGTGCTTGTCAGCTGGATAGCTGGCTGCGAATCCATGGCATTCGGCTCCATCCTCCGTACTTTCCGTGCTGGTTCCTCCACTCCTTTCCTGGTGCTGGACGATCCGCGACGTGTGAGCTGCTCTGCTCCCCCTACCTTCTAAGGGGGAGTTATTTTAGGGGGGCCCAAGGGTCCCCGGAAGATGTTACCCTGCGGATTCACAGCAGGTGGTCCTGAGCCAGCGGTTCAAGCTACCAGCTGCACCAATATCTTGGCCCCACCCCCTTGGGTGTGTGTATGGCATCTTACATACTTCACATCACATCACATCACGTCACATCACATCCTATGGCTATCAAATTGTTACACTTTCATAACAACTCTTCTAGGACTGCCATGGTTCTGTATCTCTTTTACAGGCTTTGTAGCAGTTAACACGTGTGGGAACAGGACCCTTCTAAAACATTTATTTTAACCATCAGCATAATTGGATTATTTCAGATTTTTCATAGTGTCTGTTAAGGCATCGCACATATATTTCATAAAGATTTTTACAAGGACAGAATTGTTTCCCTTCTTCCATATTCATAATCATCTCTAGTTTTGTATTCATTCAAGCATTCATTCTTACCTGTTAAGGAAATACATATCTTTAACAACTTCTGTATTTGCTTTAAAAGAGGTTACACTATAACAGTGGTTCTCAACCTGTGGGTCCCCAGATGTTTGTGGACTTCAGCTCCCAGAAGCCCCAGCCACCATGGTCAATGCTCAGGGCTTCTGGGAACTGAAGTCCACAAACATCTGGAGACCCACAGGTTGAGAACCACTGCCCTATAAGAACTGAGCCTCCTCCTGGCAAATAAAAAAAAGCACAGATGTAACAGAATAAAGGATTTTCAAAAGATAAAAATTACAAAAGCCACTTTTAAAATGGTATAAAATTATTATTATTTTTGTTGTGGTTGCTGAATGTATAAGATACAGTATAGTATGTAATATGTTACATAACATAATAGTAGAAAAATATTCCTTTTCTGCTGATTCTTATTGTAGCCAGGAGGAGCACAATTATCCCTCAATTCCTTATACAGTGCATAATCATTTTGCTACCACATGATTCTGTGATAGGGTGTAAATTGCTATGAAATTTAGAGTTCCAACGTTTGTACTGGATGTGAGACACATGACCTCTAATATAGGTTATGTGAATTGTGGAAGGACCAAATATTCATTAACTGCTAACCATTAAAAAAAAAGAATAAATACTGGAATATATAGTTCTGGATTATCTTCATATTTACCTCTTCTCTATAATAAAGAAATAGTTAAGTCTTCTGACAAAGCATGGTCAAAATGTGTTACCAACATACTTTTGGTATTTTCAACGCAACCTAAAGCAATGGCTGTGATTCAATTTGTGCATTTAGCTTGGCTGTAAAACTAAGTGAATTCTGTTTGCTTACCTCTGAGTGATCATGACTGGGCTATAAGCCTACAGTGTTATGGCCACTGAAAGAATCATTAAAAGCTATTTATATTACTTTTGAATGAAGATTCACAGCATCAGGTTACTTTATTTATGATAATAACTCTTATTTTTCACATGTGTTTATTCTTAATGTCTTGCATGTGTACAAGACATTACACATACATATATACATATACATAAAGTGATTCGCTAACAGAATCATTAAATGTTGTGGCAACGTATTTTGAACTTCTTTGGCTGTCATAAGTGTGGAGATCTAGGGCCAGTCAGGGCTTGAACAGACCAGGCCTGCTTTCTTTTCCCCCTCCCTGGAAAAGCGGCACACTTTTTTATAATTATCACCCCCCTGGCTCCCTCCCCACACTTTATCACACTCCTGCTTTCCCTAAACTCACAACCTTTGTGGAAAAAGGGCAAAGCATCTTAAAGGTTAACCCAAAGGAAGGTATAACTGGTGGTAGTATGGGGTAAATGGATTAAATCAAATGGAAAGTACTCCACTCGTTCTGGAGGTTATAAAAATAATATATGAGTTTATTTAAAACAGCTAACTAGGAAAAGGTACTGAGTAAATCGATAATTTCAAACAGTACAGAACTTCACTCCATATACATAGGCAAACACTTCCATATGTTCACAGGCCTTTGGCTTTCCTTCCCCTCATAGACTTATTTTACCAAGCATAGGTCAACCGTTATGACCTAACTCAATATTAGTTTGGTCTCTCTTCAGTCTTTCTCTCTAGACTTTTGAGTAGACCAACACTAATACTCAAAACAACCTTTCTCTCTCCCTCTCTCTCCCTGAAATCTCACTGAAGGAATTCTTTTCTTGACCCTCTTCCTGGTATATATGCGTTCTGCTGAATCACACATGTAACCCCTCCCTCTGACTGGGGCTGGGTTCTTCAGTCAGATTGCCAATCAGATTAAATCACCCTCTGTTCCTAAGCCACTCTACTAGCCAGGCCTCCCTAGGGTTCGTCACAATGAGATTCAGAACAGACTTGTCAAAAATGCTATGTGAAAGTCTCTTGGGCTTTTCCTTTTCTGTCCACAGACATGATACTTCATTTTATGTTTTTCTGTGCTTGAAAGAGTGCAGTTTTGTGAATTCTTCTTCATTAATAACTTTTGATAGAATCATATGCCCTTTCCACACTACACTGTTATAGTGTTATTATTCCACATTAAACATCCTATGGAGTCTTGTGGTTTGCAGTGTAGAGAGGGGCATTTGGAATTCTCAGCCGGAGTGCTCTTTGGCCTCAGTAAACTACAAAACACAGAATTCCACAGGATGTTGAAAGTGGAATAATAGCACTGTTACCCCAAAACATAGGTGCCACAAGGGCTACGCCGCAATGTCAATACCTCTTTGCAAAAGTGGGGAAGTAATTAGTTCAAAATCAGGAGGCTAACATGTCAGGATTGCCCTCCATATGAGGAGATTATGGTTTAGTGTGTAGATTGAACATGCATAACTGTTAGTAATTTTCCTGATGGCTTTGTAGTAAGGATGTAGCAGGTGTACATTCCTAAGTAGTAGTTCTCAAAACATTCGCTAGAGGAGAAAGATAGTAGCTATGGTGACCTGGTGGTCATCCTGACCTGCAGTACAGAAAAAATGCACTCGCTTATCTCTCATGTGAAACTGAACTGTTTAACCTCAGAGACTTTGGGAATATTTGCCACTTCTGTCTTTTGACGTCTGTGTTCACTGCTCTGCATCTTCTCAATAAATCTGCTATGTAAGTTTATTGGTCCTGTGTACGAGTCTGATCCTGACACTAATGAGAGGAGGGCAACTTAGTGAGACCTTTGTACCAATGTTTAAGGACTCACACAGGAAAAGAACCAGCTAGAGATTCAAAAGTAAGCTAAAAATGTGTTTTATTGAGGGGAATTCACTCATGCACTCACACATTCACACAAAAGCTAACTGAAAGATAAAGGGAGGAAAAATTATGGATAGAGAGGCTGAGGGTTTGGGGTTATAATTACCAGTCCAGAAAAGTAGTGAAGAAGTTGAAATGTGGCTTAGACTTCTGTCTAAGGGCAGACCAGATCAGGATTCAGAATGACGTAGTGGGGTCCAGCATTTCATCTGACTGCATCTGACTTCTGAAAACCAAGGGATTATATACTCTGTTTCCCTCCCTGAAGAAGTGTGAGTTAATTGCTTTCTGGTAGAGAAAACAAAAGAGGTCTAGAATAGACTGGTTGTTTCAATGTCTTGATTGAGTAGGCAGGCATAAGGGTGTATAATTTTTTTCGCAACACATCTGCCAATTAATATATTTCATCAATTAGACTCTATCAAAGCATGGAGGTGTACAGCCTGGTAACAGTGCTATAATGGTGCAGGGGGGAAATGGCCATAGACTTTTAAGAGCTATTCCAACCTTCTGCCACATAGGATAATACTGCTAAAGCACTCTTAAAATGCCCACCCAAACTTGGTTTAAAGATCTTTAAAGAAGGAAAGCCTACCATCTTCCAATGAAGTTTATTCCACTGTCAAATGGCCCTTAGAGTAATGAAATTCTTCCTAAAGTTTAGGTGGAAGCTCTTTTCTTCTAATTTGAATCCATTTATTTTGTCACAGCAAAAAAACAAGCTCACTGCCTCTTCTACAAGACAACCCTTCAGATATTGAAAGACTGCTATCATGTTACCTCTTGGTCTTCTCTTCTCCAGGCTAAACATGCCCAGTCCCCTAAGTCATTCCTCATAATTCTTGGCATACAGACCTTTGATCCTCCTGGTAATCTTTCTCTGAACACGTTACAACTATCAGTATCCTCTACCTATTGATTGTGCTGTTGACAGGCCATACTCTTAGCACCCCTAGCAGATGTACAAGTAAGTATGTCCCTATTTTCATCTGACACATACTGAAGGTATACTGTGGGTGTGTAGGTGTGCCTTTAAGTCAACTTAGAGCAACCTCATTAATTTCACAGGTTTTTCTTAGGGAAGGAAATACCAGAGCAAGTGCTTTGCCATGTCCTTCCTCTGAAATATAGCCTACAGCACCTGGCATTTCTTGATGGTCTCTCATCCAAGCACTATCTAGGTTTAATCCTGGTTAGCTTCCAAGATTAGACAGGAACTGGTGCCTTCAAAGTATTCAGGCTTAACTATATTGCTGTGGTAGCATTGGGCATTCAGCATTTGGTTTTAGGGGAGGACCATTTTTATTATTATGTTGCATCCTTTTCATCATTTCTTTTCCATGTGTGTTTTGTGAGCCATTCATCTACATTTAACAGCTTTCTAAAATTAAAAAGCGAAGGAAAAAAACTCTGCATAATATGTTTGTGAATGCACTGTATGCATTAAGACACAAATTAAGCGTAGCCTCTGGAAATTGCCAGTTTTATTTCCCGTTGCTGGGAAGTCTACACTGTATATAAATGTTGCCCTTGGGAATTCCTTCTCAAGATCAAGATTAAATTTTCTTCTTTGCTTAATTTCTCTTTATGACACATTATACACTTGATTAGCATTACCAGGTATTTTAATGACATATTTAGTCTTGTAGTTAAAGTAAGTAATTAACATTTAAATTTTTACACCTTTTAAAAATCATTGTGTACGGTTATAAAAGTAAATAGATTCCAGCATCTCACCAAAAAAAACAAAAAAACACACACACAGAAAAAAACCCCAATAGAAATATACAATTCCAAGTTATGGTGATTTGCTATCTATTCATCAGCATGCAGCTCCCAACTGTTGGGTCCAAATTTAGCTATAGTGCTGGAACAACAGGGTACTGCAGGTATAAAATCCAATAAGTAACTGGATACGGAATATAGCATGATGATCCAGAAGACTTCCCTTTGCTTCCTGGCTCTGTCTTCAACAATTCTGGGGCTCTGATCATGTTCTGAGCATGTGCGTCATGTACTTTTGGACAGAATATCCATGGATGCATTAGTAACTACCACCTCACAATTCTGCTAAAACTCTTTGATGACATGCTCTCGTTAATTCTGTGCAAATTGGTGTGCTACATACACCATGGTTTTAAGGACACAGTCTTTTTCTCCTGCTGATGCTAATGCGGGGGTGGGAGTCAAATTCTAACCTATAGGTTTTCAGAACTTGTTACATCCAAACATGTTTCCCATAGGAATCATGATCCCACAACTCTACCATGTGCCCTAATATTGTTTTGGAAATTTGTAAGACAAATCCTTTTCATTTCAAATGCAATAGTAGTGCCTTCCCTTTTTTATACAGTGAGCTCTTGGTATCTGCTGGTGTTTGGTTCCAGCCCACCCCCCAATACCAAAATTAGTGGATGCTCAAGTCCTGTTATATACAGTGGCACAACAAAATGGTGTCTCTTTATATTATCATATAATCATAGAAACACAGAATCATAGAGTTGGAAGTGACCACAGGGGCCATCCAGTCCAAACTTCTGCCATGCAAGAATCCACATCAAAGCATTCCTGGCAAATGGCCATTCGGTCTCTGCTTAAAAACCTCCAAAGAAGGAGACTCGACCACACTCCAAGGCAGCCTGTTCCACTGCTGAACATCTCTGACCACCAGGAAGTTCTCCCTGAGGTTTAAGTGGAATCTCTTTTCCTGTACAAAATGGTGTAGAACTCAAACAAGAGAGGCTGGAGAGAGCCTGGGGATATGTGAAATGGTGAGAGGCTACAGCAGGGTATGGCTACACACATCAGTGTTGTGCTCAGTTCATGGCAAAATCCAGGATTGATTTTTGGATTTTTTTCCCCCAAATATTTTTGAGCTGTGGTTGGTTCATTTCCTGGATGCAAAGCCTGTGGATATGGAGGGCTGATTGTTCTATTAAGGAGTCCTGTTTTCCATGACATCTGTCCACAAATAGTGCTGTCTGAGATAATTGCAACCAGGGCATTCTTATATTTTGCAACTTTTGTTTAAATTAGAATTTAAGGAGTCCTTTCTTCTTAAGTAATATTTGAGTCCTTTCTTCTTCCATTCAGTATACTGGTTGACTTTGTCCTCATTTACAAAATCAGGGTGATCTAAGAATGGGCACAAATGGAAATTGCTTGAGAGAGATTTTTTTTGTGGGGGGCAGAATCCAGCTGCCATATTAATATTTTTGTTGTAACAATATTTTTAATGTTCAAGACTTAATTTGGGATTTGGCGGTGAAAGTTAGTGAGTTGGATTTAGTACATTTTTCTTCCTTTTGATCTGCACCCAAGATACAATTCTTTCTTTCTTGTAAGTAAGTAGCATGCAATAGAAAGTGACTGAAACAAAAATAAAAAAAATTAGGGAGGATATACGCTTTTACTGTTGGTAATCTGCCCAGAAGGAACAGGCTTAATTTTCTTGAATCTTTTAACTTTTTTTTTACATGTGAAAGCATCTTAATACTTCTTGATATCAGTTGTTCTTGAGAGTAGCACACCCACATGTCTAAGAAACAAAGAGTCAGCTTCAAAATGTCACTATTTTTTACCCTGTTTTCTAGTGGAATGTTATTACACAATCTTTTTTTCATAGAATCATAGAGTTGAAAGAGACCACAGCAGCCATCCAGTCCAACCCCCTGCTATTCAGGAACACACATCAAAGCACTGCCAACAAATGGCCATCCAGCCTCTGCTTAAAAACCTCCAAAGGAGGAGACTCTACCACACTCTGAGGCAGTATGTTCCACTGCCAAACAGCTCTGACTATCAGGAAATTCTTCCTGAGGTTCTGGTGGAATCTCCTTTCCTGCAGCTTGAATCCATTGCTCCTTGTCCTAGTCTCTGGAGCAGTGGAAAACAAGCCCACTCCCTCCTCGACCTGACATCCCTTCAAATATTTAAACATGGCTATCATGTCCCCTCTTAACCTTCTCTTCTGCAGACTAAACATACCCAGCTCCCAAAGCCACCCCTATAGGGCATGGCTTCCAGACCCTTCACCATTTTGGTCGCCTTCCTCTGGACACATTCCAGCTTATCAATATCCTTCTTAAACTGAGGCACCCAGAACTGGACACAGTATTCCAAATGACACCTAACCAATGCAGAATAGAGTGGTATCATTACCTCTTTTGATCTAGACACCATACTCCTATGGATGCAACCAAGAATCACATTGGCTTTCTTGGCTGCCTCATCACACTGCTGCCTCATGTTCAGCTTGTGATCTACCAAGACTCCTAGATCCCTTTCACTTATACTGCTATCCAGCCACACACACCCCATCCTATATTTGTGCATTCCATTTTTTTCTGCCTAAGTGTAGGACCTTACGTTTGTCTTTGTTGAAATTCATTTTGTTAGCTTTGGCCCAGCTCTCCAAGTTTGATTTATGGAATGTTATTACACAATGGAATATTATTACACAATCATTTTTATTTGTTGTCATTAATTTTTAACCCTGTACTCTTACAGAAATTCTCTAAATGGTTTTTGTAGTGACTTTATTCTATTGTAACAGTCTGTAATAAATCAAAGTTTATCACCAGCTTATTAATTTCATGACTTCTGTGAATTCTTTCTGTGCATACTCTTAATGGCTCTATTTTCTCATTGTAGCTGTTGTAAGCAGCTTAATTGTGAGTGCAAATATGAGGGACAAAAAAGTACACTTGTGTTGCATACTGTAGTATAAAGAGAATCTGATATTCAATACACTTTATGCCTCAAGATACAGCTTTGTAGGAAGGATATGAATTTTCAGTCCATGCTCTTTTTCCTCAATAACATAGATACATAAGGCCGCTGAAGGTGGTCAAACATCTTAAGGACATCTGAGGATAAGAGTGCTACTCTTTATTTTTCTGTTTTGGTAAAGTGAGTTATAATGAGTGCTCTCTCAGCCACATTAACAAAGTGTCTTTATGGCAAAAAACCTGTTTGGTCAGTAGGTATGTAAAATTATTGAATCTGTGTAGAAATAGGGCTGTGAAAATGGTCTTTTTCAGGGTTACTGACCAATAGGATAATCCTCTTGTACACCCCCCTCCTGGATCCAGAATTGCCACAGTTCTTGCCTGCCTCCATGATTCTGTTTTTTTCCCTTACCCATTAAGAATATCATTATGCAATTCTTTTAAATAAGAAATATATTTGTTTCCGAATTTCTTGTAAGAATCAGGTATGTAGCTGTCAAATCTTGTCTCTATGTAGTGTTTTAATAAGAAGTTTTATTTCTTATTTCTTATTTATCTATTTATTTCTTCATTAGTAATTGACAAATTGAGGTAATCCTATGATTGTAATTACTCAGTAGATTGATTGATAATGAATTAGTAAAAGTTTCTCAACTTAACTGTTTTCTGATAGATAAACATGTGCATAGAAGTTAATATCACAATCATAGCTGTGGAGTTTTCCACTGATAGATTTCATGATGTTAATCCAATTTTTAGCTAATATTAACATTTGCAAGAGCATTTTTGAATTTTTATTTACAAGTTCATAAAAAGATCTTTTTAGGTCCATCATTGCAGTATATATTTTGCTTAAATTTAGTCCTTTTAACTCAGCCCTCTGTGACAGCTTAACCCATCTTTTCTTGTCTTTTGTTTTCTTGTGTTTGTTTTGCAGAATTTTAGAGGAAATTCATCTCTTAAATTTTCTTTCTTTTTTTCCAAGTGCTCTCTTTAATGGCTTGACCTTGTAAACAAGCATCTGACACTTCCTAGAGCAGGGCTGGGAATGTTTTTGGTTGTTTGTTAGCATCATAGAAATTTTAAATGTGATCTTTAATAGTTTCTGTAACTTAATCATTCATTAGTAATGTTAAGTCAGCTCTATGCTGGCAACCTGCTGTTTAGAGAAGATTTTTTTAATTAATCTTTGAAGTCATAAAACTGAAGAACCCGTCTGATTAAGACAGAACAGTGGAGCCTTTGCAGCTGTCTTTTTTCTGCAGTCAAGAACTGAGTAAGTCTGTTTTCCCCATAAGACTGGGACAATTGAATTAAAAAAAATGGAGGGGGTGACATTTTAAAAGAGAAGAATAAAGGATTTAAGGGGATACACTTTGCGAATAGAGTGAATTGCATTGTACTTGTAAGAAGGACTTGGCTTTTAATAAGGGTAAATCACAACATGAGAAAGTATGGACATTGCCAGCTGAAAGTTGTTTTGTAGGCTGCTTCTGACTAGAGTTGAGGTAAGGGAATTGTTAACTCTGTAGCTGCTGAATTAGGTGCAAATGGAACCTTCCCTGGAACTGTTAGAGAATGTTTTACAAAGGAGTAGGGAGGAAATATCTGGAGAATTCTTACATTGGCAGAAGAGTACGATAACCAATATGAGGAAAAAGTTCAAACAGGTAAACCTGTCATGGGGTTTTCTTGGCAAGATTTGTTCAGTGGAAGTTTTGCCTTTGCTTTCCTCTGGAGCTTACAGTATGGGACTTGACCAAGGTCATCTAGTGGGTTCCCACGGCTGAGTGAGGACTCCAACCATTGTCTCCAGAGTCTTAGTCCAACACTCAAACCATTACACAACACTTGCTCCTCCCACACTAGATTGAAACCAAAAAGAAGTGTGAAAAGGATTTTACATATGTGCTTCTTAAAATGAGTCTCTTGCTGATGGGCTGTATAATTTTATAACATTTTGAGGATGATCTCAAACCATTTACACTAAAAGATATACAGATTTATTTATCTACCTGTCTGTCATGTTGGTAAATCCTTGTGTAAAACAGAATTGCATCTATACTGTGGAGTTCACAATTCAGTCTAATGATTCTGTGAAAGATTTCAGAACAACCTCTTTCCCTAACCATTCTTTCCTTCCAATCCCATCTAGCACAAAAGAAAAATAGGATCTATTGCCACTTTGGGCAGATTTAAGAGGCCCAGTGCTAAATTTGGTTCTTGTGGCTGATTTCTGTGCTTCTCCTACAGCTGTTGTTGTTCCTACATAAATAAAACAAATAACAAGGTTGTTGTGGTTTTTTTGGGCTATGAGGCCATGTTCTAGTAGTATTTGCTCCTGATGTTTCACCTGCATCTGTGGCTGACATCTTCAGAGGATCTGGAGACATGGATGTGGAATGGAGTATATATATTTGTGTGATCCCTGGGTGGGAGGGATTTGCATTTGTGATGCATTAGTGATGCAGCTGGCTTGTGAGATAGCCCATTGTTGAGTGGACTTGTTACCCCACTGGTAAACCCTATCCCAGGGTCCACAATTTTTGATATCAGATATAGTTCATTATGCCAGAGAGGTTGCCGGGATGAGCACGTAGGCAGCAACGGTCGAATGACCGAGAACTAGGTCAGGCCGGTAAAATTTCCAGTCACGTAGCCCAAGGAGACCTCAAGCTGTGCAAACTCATAATAAACAAAGGGTCCTCAGCTACAGAAGAGTCAACTGGAGGGAATTAGCCAAGTTGAGTGCTTATGATTCCAGAAAAATCTTCCAAGGCAAGGACCATTTACATAAATTAACACTACAACCCTTTGCAACTGAAGATCCTGAAACATTGGCAACACATCATAAAGTCATCATGCAAAACGAGTTGTCATTGAGGAGCTTCCTTTCCATTGCAGTGTCTATTGTTCTCCCCGGAAGAGGATTCGCCCTCGGGGTACGTTTTCCCCTACAAGCAGTCCTAGTTTGCGAGAATTTTTCAGAGAACTCTCTGCCATGCTAGCAGACTGTCACTCTGCTAGTCGAGTAATCCCCTCAGCCGTTTCTTCGCTGAGTTCGTGTTTGTTTGCTGTTTCCTGGATTAAGGACTTCAGGAAAGGTGCAGTATCACCCTATCTGAAATCCCTCTCTACATCCCCCTATCCAACTTTTCCTCTCTTTTACTTCTCAATAGCTCTTGAGTGAGTGAGTGAGTGATTGCATTGATGCGTGAGAACATTTTCATTCAATAAAACCATTTATTTGATACGTTGTCTGGTTCTTGGTTTGGCCTGACCCCGTAAAAACTGGGTAAAAGATCTTGCTAGGTTACCCTGCCTCTCGCTTTGCTATTGCTCCATTAAATTCCCCATCCTTTTCTGATTTAGAGCACATCGAGGTGTCCCCCAAGGGACCCCCAGAAACCAGGGTAACAGACTAGCCCCCAGAGTTGCGTTGTGAATCAGGGGATATGCATAACAGTTGTGTGTGCATTTAAGTACTCATTAGCAATCCATTGTACTGTTTCCTGTAGAGAGACCTCCTGTCACTGAAATCACACACACAAATGTAACAGTGCTAATACACTATTTATTAGGAGTGTGATGCGGTGTACAGGACTTCAGTGAGTGAACTGAAAGCAATTAACAAATTCCAAACAATTAGAAGCAAAAGGTTCCCTTCTCACAGCAAGAGACCTTGAAGGACTGGCTTCGGCTGGTAGTTCTTACCAGTGCTGCATTCCTAGCTTTAGTTACCTAACGGTCTCTGGTTCCCATCCTTGGTTACAAGCAAGCAGCTAATTAACTAATACTACATGTCCCATACTGAAACGTGGAGGGCTGCCTGACATCCTGCCCGTCCCTAGAAAAAAAATGAATAAACAGAAGGCATAGCATGAATAAAAGGGAAAAGGGGAAGGTAGGGGTAATTGGAAAAGAAAGGAGAAAGTGGAGACACAACAAAAAATAGAAAATGCCATTTGTAGTAGGTGTATTGTAGAACTCTGGGAGTCAGGAACAGCAGATCAAGTAGGATGATTAATCTGTGAAGAGGAATTTGAATGAGCTGGTTTCAGTACGCTCCAATGAAAAAAAGGGTGAACAAGTTTGTAAGTGTCAGGTAAAGAAAGTTCAAAGGTGACATTATTAATGGCATGTTTGATTGGGAAAGGACCAAGGTATTTGGGAGAAAGTTTTTTGGAGGGGACGGTGGAGGAAATGTTCTTGGAGGAAAGGTAAACAAGATCCCCAGGTTTCTATGTAAGGTTGGGTTGTCATTTTCTGTCAGCAAAGTGTTTCTGAGAAGCTTTTGAGGCTTTGAGGGAGTCCCGTACAGAGGACCAAGTAGAAGAAATTTTTATAATCCAAGAGTTAAGTGAAGCAGGCTGTGTGTTGGGGAGAGTGGCAGGCAATGAAGGAAAGGCTTTGGGGTGGTACCAAAGACAATCTCAAAAGGAGTTTTTCCTGTAGAGGAACGCAAGGCAGAGTTGTAAGTGAATTCGGCAAAGGAGAGGAGAAGTGCCCAATCATTTTGGTTGGAATTTATGAAATAGCATAAATATCGTTCAAGGGTTTGATTGGTGTGTTCAGTTTGGCCATCAGTTTGTGGATGATAGGAGCTGCTGAGTTTTTGGGAAATGCCTAGGGTTTTTAGGAGAGAGGTCCAGAATTTGGAAGTGAAGATAAGTTCCCTGTCAGAAATGATTGTGGACGGAAGTCCATGTAGTTTCCAGATGTTGGTGATGAAGAGGTTGGTTAATTTTTCAGCGGTTGGGATTTTCTTTAGGGGAATGAAGTGAGATTGTTTGGAAAAATGATCAGTGGCTTCCCAAATAGTGTGGAAACAGCATGAGTTTGGGAGGCTAACAATAAATTCCCATGAAATAACATTCCAAGGTGAGGATGAAACAGGAAGTGGTTGTAGTAGTCCATGTGGTTTAGAAGAAGGGGATTTGCAAGTGTTGCAAATTGAGAAGTTTTTTATATAATCTTGTACTTATTTTGTAAGACCTGGCCAGTGGAAAAGGTTTCTGATGGAGTGCAGAGTTTTTAGAAATCTGAAGTGACCAGCAGGTTCGGAATCATGCTATCTTTGTAGAATTTCAAGACGACAGGGGGGTGGCACATATATTTTGGTCCCAATGAAAGCTAAATCATTAAATCAGGTAACTGAGTCTTTGTGTGATTTGAGCCAGTTGTCGGTTTGGTAAGCAGATTTGAGGGAATGTTGGAAAGTGTGTAGAAGCAGTTTTATGTGCTTTTTGCTGGGCATGGGTAGTTACTTGTAATCCAAAAGTGTCTGGAGAAAACAGAGGTTTTTCAGTTGATACAGAAGTAGATGAGCGAGGCTCATAGCAGGTTAGTCTTGAGAGGGGATCTGCCAAAGTGTTATTTTTACCAGGTTTAAAGGCAATCTTGAACCTGAAGCGCTGGAAAAATTCAGCCCAGCTTTCTTGTTTAGGGGTAAGTTTTTTGGCATTTTTAAGTGTTTCAAGATTGCGATGGTCAGTCCAGACTTGAAATGGAATGTTAGAGCCTTCAAGGAGGTGTCTCCATGAGGAGAGTGCAAAATGGATGACCATGGTCTTTTTTTCCCAAATAGGCCAGTTGCACTGGGTTTCAGAGAATTTTTTGGAAATAAATGCGCAGGGTTTTAGATGGTTGTCTGTATCGTGCTGTAGGAGAACAGCACCCATGGCAAAGTCAGAGGCATCAGTTTGAATTGTAAATTCTTTGGTAGAGTCAGGGAACAAGAGAAGAAGTTCAGAGGTGAATTTTTGTTTGAGAGTATTGAATGCTGTCTGGCATTTTTCAGTAGAACAGATGCAGTTGCATCTGCTAGATTTGGTGTCTGTTGTTTTTTTCAAGAGGACAGTGAGAGGGAGGGAAATAGTTGCAAATCTGTCTATGAAGTTATGGTAGAAATTTGCAAAGCCAAGGAATTGTTGGAGCTGTTTCCTAGTTTTAGGGACTGGCCAGTTCAGTATGGTGTCAGTTTTGGCAGGGTCCATGTTCAGGGTATTTTGGCAAATTCAGTACCCTAAATAATCAAAAGTCTGAGTGTGAAACTCGTATTTAGAGAGTTTAACAACAAGTTCATTGTCTATGAGTCTTTGTAGTACAGTGCGTACAAGCTTGGTGTGCTGTTCTAGAGTTTCTGAATAGATTAAAATGTCATCTAGGTAAACAACAACACCCTCATAGGGCAGATCTTGTAGCACAGAACTGAGAAACATTTGGAAAGCAGCAGGACCAGCTTGTAATCCAAAAGGGAGAATAGTCCATTGGTAGTTTCCTAGTGGGGTTGAGAAGGTAGTCAACCATTCACTGTCGGGATCCATGTGTATTCTGTGGAAAGCCTCTTTGAGGTCTAGTTTTGTAAAGAATTTCCCTTTTATCAATTGATTTAATTAATTCCTTTAGTTAAAGGAATCGAGTAAAGGTTAGGCAGAGCTGCCTGGTTAATTAAATTATCGTTTACAATAAGTCTTGGTTCTCCTCTGTCCTTTTTATTATGAAAAAATATGGAACTAGCACTTGGAGGGGATGAAGGTTTTATAAATCCACATTGTAAATTTTTGTTCAGGAATTTTTTTTAAAGCATCAAGTTCTTCATTGTTCATTGGATATATTTTTGGTTTAGGAATTTTGGCCCCTTCTATTAGTCTGAGTTTGCAGTCAAAGTTTCTATGAGGGGGCAATTTGTTTGCTTCATGGTCCTCAAAAGCTTTTTGCAAACCTCGGTACTCTAAAGGAATTTTCTGCAGCTCCTCAGGGCTCAAAGTGAGTGCTGAGAGGGGGGCTTCTTCGGGTGTCTGGTTTATATCATGGGTATGCTTGAGTAAGCTTTGTGTCCAGTCAATTTGGGGGTTGTGTCATTTCAGCCAGTCATACCGAAGGACTACTTAAAACACAATTGTGGAGAAATCAAGATGGCGGATCGTGAGGCAGCTTAGTGACAACGTAGGTCACTAAACTATCACCCAGTGAGGAATAGCCGGTTCAGTGAAAAAATCTAGGGACCGTCCCATAACCCCCCTGATAAAGGGGGTTCAGAGGGGGCTCGAAGGGGACCTGAGAAAGCTATCGATCTTCAAGAGCTAACAAAAGTTGGTTCAGAGAAGACGAGCGGGGTCGAAGAGCAGCCACGTTCACGCTGAGGTAGCTGATTGACAGAAAAACTGACGAGAAGCAAGAATTATTATTATTATTTTAAAATTGGAAAAGAAAAGACCTAAAGAAAAGATGATCTAGACTTTGATTTTGATTGTGGAGTATGGATACTTTACAGTGTGCTATTCCAACAACGTGAAAAGGAGCAATAGGGATGGAAAACAGAGTAAAACACAGAAGTACTGCTTTTTATAGGTTAAAACAAAAGACTCAGAATACATGCCTATTAAGTCTTAGAACAAAGAGTGAAGAATAAAGAATAAAAAATAAAGATTGAAAATATATAGAAATAGAAGCAAATAGAAGGAAATACAAGGAAAGGAAAAGAAAGGAACAGTAGGAAGGGAAGACATAAGTGGAGAAAAGTAGGGATGAAAGAACATAAGATGGCAGAATATAACAGCGGTTTAGATTAAAGCGACAGGGGAAGGGCAGCAGAGACGAGCAGAGGCTGAATAGAAGAAGAAAGCTTCAACATTAAAAGAAAGACTAAACACACAAAGCTAAATATACAAAGTAAAACGGGACTGAAAAATAGAAATAGAAGAAATAGAAGGAGGACTGAGATTCTTGGTGGCTGAGTTTCCAACAATTTTCCAGCTTCTGAGACAATATGATGAGGAATAAAAGACTCAAAAGATAAACTTTGAAATTGTACAGCACGAACTTAAAATTGGCATTGTGACTTAACTACTTCTACATGGGGGAAATTTAAGCTAAGTTAAGTAATGTTTCTTTTTTTTACTTTAATTTTTATAAAATTAATTACAAATAAAAAAAACAGTAAGATATAAAACAATAAAAATATAAATCAATAACAAAAAAATTCAGCACAACCTTTAACTGCTGTCCCAGTAAAGTAAAACCTGTAAATAGCTTCTCTATTAATGTATATCCCACTGTATCAATTTTTATCACTTCCCACTTATCCCTTTCTGGTTTATTTCGTAAATCTATATTTGTCCCTCTGTTTTACAATTACAAATTATAATATTTTAAATTGAACATAAAACATAAATCGTAAATATTTCCTTAACGCAGCCAGACCACCCAAATACCACATCTCCTATCACTGGTACCCCAATTCAATTCCATTAGGATAAGTAACTTTCCATTAATCCACTGTCCCATTAATTTATACTTTAAAAAAAAAACACTTACAAATTTTTATATAA
>CAOKZL010004414.1:0-28096 GCA_948472985.1 Iguana delicatissima
CGGTGTCCCCACATGGGGGAGCAGCCTCCGGGAGATCAGCCTTTTTCCTACTCACAGCTCCCGGAACAGACGTCAGGGGGAAGAAGGTTCCAGCTTCCTTTCTGATGCCGCAGAACAGGAGTGCACAAATGAATCTTTACCATAATAATAATAATGGTAACAGGGTGACCATGAACCTGTTCCAAGGGCATCCGTCCTGCAGATCCTTTCGTGGAGGATGAGTTAAGGAGAGGCTTTTCTCCCTCCCCACATTCGGAGACCAGGCTCTCCCGTTCGAGACCTGTGCACATACTTCTACACTCTGCCGTGAACCACCAAAAAGAAAATTGAATTAAACCTGAACTTCTCCTAGAAGACCAAATAACTAAGTTGAGGCTCTCATGCTTTGGTTGCATTTTGGGATGAGAGGACTCAGTGGAAGAGATGCTGATGATGGTCAGTAAAGGGGAAGGCGGCAGGAAAAGAGGAAGAGCGCACTGTAAGGCTGAGCTGGCAAGACCTGGTTGAGCCTGTTAAGAAGAGCGTCTCTCGGGGGTCTCTCAGCCGTAGGGTCACCCTAGGTTGAAGGCAACCGGACAGCACTGAGCAGCAAGAGAAGGTTCTTCCATTGGGATCCTGAAGCCTGGGGGCCAAGTGGGCATTTATTCCTCTGGTCAAAGTGGTCCTGCCTGGGATCCTCTTCCAAGGTCCTGCCAGGGATGCAGATGGAAGATCTGCAGAATGAAGAGAGAGAGAGAGAGAGACTGATACTGCAAGCTCAGCTTCCTCGAGAGAGAGGAAGTGTTAATATGGGGAAGGGGCAAAAGGTCCAAACTCTGTCCCCTTTTCCAGAAGAAGAAGGTGGATGGGGGTCCTTTTAATTTCCTTGGTGGGGAAGAGAAGGTGGAAGAAGCAGGAGAAAGGGGTTAAAGGGGGAAAATAAGAGGGGAGACCCCCGAAACGTTCTTCTTCAGGTGGGAGAAAAAGCAGGAACATGTCTGCCCCTTTGGGTGCCATGGCTTTGGAGAGAGGGAGGCTGAATTTTCTAATAGAAAGAGGGAGGCTGGGAAGGGGGTTATGGAGTGGGGGGCTGAAAAAAGAGGCAGCTGTCAGGTCCTCCCTTGGGTGTCTCCCTGCAGCCGAGATTTTGGGGGGCTGTTCAGAGGTGAGGATATAGTTGCTGGCTGGCTGTGGGGGGTGGATGGGAGATATCTGGCTCTGAGCCAGGCTTATGGGTTTTATAGGGTGGGGGGCTATTATGCGTTCTTCTTCGTGGTCTCTGTGCCTCATACATTAGGAGCTTTCGCGCCTGCGCGGTAGCGTTCGGAAGATTCTAGAGCTTGTTAGCTTTGGCGGGTACTGCGCAGGCTCTTTCTTGTCCGCCTCAGCGTACAGAAGGTTCTGCTTGTTGGCTTGCTTTTTCTCATTGTGGTTGTTGGATTTTGGAGGTTTTTGACTTCGGATTTGGCTTTTGACTACCCCTCTCGGATTTCGGACTTGGCTTTGTATTCCTTCGATCGGTTTTGACCCTTTTCTGGCTGTTGACGACGATTTCGGATCTCGGACTGTGGCGTTCTCGGACTCTCTCTTTTTTGCCTTGCCTTTGGTTTATGTCGGCTCTTTTCAAACGGTGCACCTCCTGTGGAAGGAAGGTCGCCCTCTCTGACCGACACTCTAAGTGCCTGATTTGTTTGGGTGAGGGGCACAATGTTCAGACCTGCCCTATTTGCAGAGAGTTTACCCACCAGACTCTCCGTAGCAGGGCAGCAAGGCTTAAATCCCACTGCTGGGAGGAATCTCTCCGTGTACAGAGACCCGAGACGATGGCCGAGAAACGCCCGCCCTCCACTTCTTCTTCGGCAGCAGCGGCGGCTGTCGTGCCCTCGACCTCATCGGTATCGGTACCGGGCTCGGTACTGATAATGAAGTTGCCGAGGATACCGAAGATCTCAACAACTCGGGCACGTGAGGACCCTGTGGGCTCGCAGGCCTCCTCCTCCTCCAGGCCGCTCACCCTGGCCCAGAAGAAGCGCCCCGCCACCGAGGGCGTGAGGGAGAAGAAAAAGAAGAAGAGGAAGGACAAGCGGCGCTCTCCACCGACGGTGGTGTGACCCCCGACTCCACCACCCACCCAGCCCGCTGAGGAACCTCAACCGATGGAGCTCCCGGAGGAAGAGGAGCCTCCGGAGGAAGAGGAAATCCTCGAGGTGTCGGATGAGGAGCAGGTCGTGGAGGCCTCGCTCTCTCAGCCACCCGAGCTGATTGCGGAGATCACTCTGCCGAGTCGCCGTCCACCCTTGGCAGACCGCCGAGAGGAGGCTGTGGTCAGGCAGCGCCCAGCCTCTCGACGCGACGAGTCCCGCTCGCCGGAGCAGCGGGCCAGGCCTCCATCCCCGCGATATCGGGAGATGCACCTGGAGAGACGTTGGTAGGGCAAGAGCGCCTACTCTCCTGCCTACCTAGGAAGGTACTCCCAGGAGCAGGTGTGGCACGAGCCGGCCGGCTCATACTATTCTTATTCGCCGTCATAAAGGGACCGGTACCATCCAGATCCAAGGTGCTGGTCACCTCGTTGCCGGTCTCGCTCGCCACCGCGGGAGGCTCACTAACCCCGCTATGAAAGGTCACCGCTGTGTCGTTCGCCGAGTTGCTGTCAGTCCCGGGAGCCCTCACCCCGCTACAGGGCTGTTTCTCCACCCCCGCGGATGAAGGCCACAGCTACCCGCCCGACGCCACAGCCCACCGTGGCACAGCCGGCGGTAGCTGCGACTTCTACCACGCAGGCGGCACACCGTCCCAGGCCCGCGGTCGTGCCCCTGCAGGTGACTCCGATACCGGCTGTGACACTGTAGGTTTATTTCCAGTCTCTTAAGTTGACTTCCAGCCTTGCAAGACTGGAAATTCCCTCCCAGCGTTCTACTGGGGTTCTTGCCAGCCTTCCAAAGCTGACTTCCACGCTTGGAACAACTGGCAATCTCCCCAACTCTATCAGGTATGCTACCACCACCCTCCTGAATTAAGAATATTTGGACAGAACAGGAGGGACTCTGCCCAATCTCTAAGCATAAGGAACGTCCACCTCCCCCTCCCCCTGAGTGAGAGGTCCTATGTAGCGTGTGCCAACCCTGGCGTGGAAATGGAGCGAAATGGAGGTTTATAAAAGTGTTTAATCAAGGCATGCAAGTAAACAGTATCACACTTGGGAAACTCCCCTCTCCCAGGTACTCTTAGTTACAAGAATTTACAAAACAGATATAACAGCACAGATACATTCTTAAGATCAGCCAATTCCCAAAATAACAACATCCCTAACGCGACTAACTACTTATTTCTAGTTACTCACAATTAGGTTATAGGCGTAGATGGTCTAAAGGAGAAGAGACGGGGGTCCAGGAGACACAGCGTGCCTGCCAGCTCCACTGGCCCCGCTCTCCTCTCTCTCTCTCTGTTTCTCTCTCTCTCTGACCACATGGCCTCTCAGAAGTTTTATATTTTCCTCCTTGGAAGGATCTGGAAGCATCTCCAAGATGCCCACCTCTTTTCCTTTTGGTTGGTCAGTTCTCACCTTGTGACCTGTGATGCTGACCCTTTCCTTTTGGTTGGTCAACTCTCACCCTGTGACCCTTGATGTAATCCCAACATCTCATTAACCCTTGGTTTACCTGAAGAGGTAAGTATCTCCCTTTGATAAGCCTAAATAACGGGACGCCCCATTATCACACCGGCCATGACATCGGCCGCACCGGTACCGACGCAGCCTGCAGCTCCAGCAGTCACCCTGGCACCTCCGGCCCGTAGGCCGGCCGAGGAGAAGGAGGCGGAGAGGTCGCCATCACCATCCGGCGACTCATACGACTCGGACTCCGACTCTGCTGAGTCCCCCTTCTTCTCACGAGTCCCCGCCGCTGGTGTTCGGGGAGCCAGGTCCGGAGTCTGCACCTGAGGACGTACGCCAGTTCTCCGCGATCCTCCTCCGGATGACCAGAGCCCTTGGCCTAAAGGTGACTGAACCTGCTCCACAAGCCCAGGACCCGGTCTTCCAGTACTTGGAAGCCCGCCCACCATGGAAGCCCGCCCACCGTTCCTACCAACCCTGGTGGAAGCATTGAAGCAGCCGTGGGCGAAGCCGGCGTCAGTGCAGCCTATCCCACATAGGCTAGACCATCTGTACAGGACCCAGAAGGAGAATGAGAGTTCCTCTTCAATCATCCTGTACCGAACTCTATCGTGGTTGAGTCGGCCCAAAGGAAGGGAGGTAATCGGGCGCATACCACCCCTCCGGACCGTGAAGGGCGGAAGCTCGATGCCTTCGACCGAAGGTTCTATTCGGCATTGTCCCTGGTGGCCAGGACGGTGAACATGATGAACATGATGGCATGCCTCGTGGCCTACCATCGGAACCTTTTCGACCATCTCGCTCCACTCCTCGCTGACCTGCCGGAGGTGTCATGCGCCTCAGCCACATAGATCTTTTGCGAGGCCGTTGCAGTGGCTACCCAGCAGATCGCCACCTCAAGGCACGCCGTGGAGGCCACCTCGTGGGTGATGGTCGGTGCCGTAGCCCTCCGACGCCATGCGTGGCTCCGGTCCTCTGGGCTTCAGGAGGACAGCCGTCGACGGCCTTCCCACCGTACGAGAGGACATGGGCGCTTCGTCAGGCAGCGTCCGCTGCCTTCGAGGCCTCGACGATGTCAGCGAGGAGGATTCAACAGCTCCTTGGCTACATGGCCTGGACCACCGCCGTAACCTACCTCTCCAGGTTATGCGCACGGCCGTTCCAGCACTGGTTCGTCAGGGCCTTTGATCCACTCTGGGATGACCAGCACCGCTGATACCGCCTGCCCCAACAGGTACGCCGATTGCTCCTGTGGTGGCAGTCGTACAGGAACCTCCTGTCAGGCGTACCGTTCCGCGAACCCAGGCCGTCGGTCACGGTAACGACGGATGCCTCGCTCTTCAGCTGGGGAGCGCACACTGGAGATCTCCGGGTCCGAGGCCGGTGGATGGACGACGAGCTGTTCCTCCACATCAACGCTCTCGAGCTGCTGGCGATCCACAAGGCCCTGAGAGCATTCCGACACCTGGTCACGGGCTGCACGGTGTTGATCCTCACCGACAACACGACGGCGGTCTGCTACGTGAACAGGCAGGGAGGGACGCACTCCACCAAGCTGCTGGGCGTCGCCCTCAATCTCTGGAACTGGTGCGTCCTGCTCCGGATACACCCTGTGGCGGTTCACCTGGCGGAGAAGGAGAACACCACAGCGGACGCCCTCAGCAGGGACACCACTTCCCACCACAAGTGGTCCCTGTACGACGAGGCCTTCCGGATGCTTCGGGACCGATGGGGCGAGCCGACCATCGACGTCTTCGCGACCAGCCGGAACGTGAAGTGCCGCCTATTCTGCTCGAGGGCTGGCCACGATCGCCACTCCATCGGCGATGCGTTCCAGTTCCCGTGGGACAAGGGGCTGATCTACACCTTCCCTCCATTCCCGCTCCTGGGCCGCGTGATCGCGAAGATCATCGCGGATCGGGCAGATGTGATCCTCGTGGCACTGTACTGGCCGAGGGAGCACTGGTTCGGACCCCTGATCGAGGCCACCCAGGACAGGACTCTCAGGTTTCCCTCGGTACTGGACCTGCTGTCCCACTCCAACGGACTGATGTTGCACCCGGACCTGCTGGTGTTGGCCTCCATGCCTGGAGGATATTGCCCTAGACGACCCGGCCATCGGGAACGTCTTGACGACAGCCAGGAAGGAGTCCACGCGAAGGAACTACCACTACAAGTGGCAGCGCTTCGTGGCCTCCGCCGAGGAACGTCGAGAGCCGGTATCGCCTGTCACCCTGCGTACCGTGCTCCACTTCCTCCTTCATCTCCGGCAACAGGGCCTGGCCTTCCCGTCGCTTAAGGTCTACCTCGCCGCGATCGTGGCATACCAGCGGCCACGTTCCCCATCGGCCGCGCTCATCAGGGACGGTACCGTCAAGCAGTTCCTGAAGGGCATGCAGAACCTCTACCCGCCGGTATCGCTGCCACTACCGCCGTGGTCGCTGTCATTGGTGCTGTCCCAGCTGACGAGGCCGCCCTTCGAGCCCATGGCCACGATGGACGACAGGCTGCTGGCGATGAAGACCCGCGTTCCTAGTGGCCGTCACCTCTGCCAGGCGGGCGGGAGAGTTGACGGCGCTACGGTGCGATGAACCATACTTGGTCTTCCATTGGGACAAAGTGGTCCTCCGGCCTGACATTTCCTTCCTGCCGAAGGTGGTGTCCAGCTCCCACCTGAGCCGACCTTCTACCCTGACCCGACTACACCTCTGTAGCGGTCCCTCCACTCCTTAGATGTTCGTCGGGCGCTGGCCTTTTACAAAGACAGGACTGCGGCCTACAGACAGACACTCCACCTGTTTGTCTGCTATGGCAGGCGCCAGAGAGGCCACAAGGTATCCACCCAGCGCTTCTCCAAGTGGGTGGTACAGACTATTCACCTGGCGTACGAGCTTGCCAGGAAGCCTCCACCAGACCTGCTTCGGGCCCACTCCACCAGGGCCGTGGTGACATCTGCTGCCCTCCTGCGAGGTGTTGACCTGTCGGAACTCTGCCGTGTGGCGACCTGGTCCCAGCCGTCGACCTTCGTGCGCCACTACAGGCTCGACTGCCGTTCCAGGAGAGATGCCCGGTTCGGACGTGCTGTGCTGTCTTCTGTGCTCTAGGATCTGGGACCTGACTCACCATCCAACTGGTAAGCTGCACAGTCTCCTAAGGTATGAGGCACAGAGACCACGAAGAAGAAGAACAGGTTGCTTACCTGTAACTGTGGTTCTTCGAGTGGTCATCTGTGCCCTCATACATCCCCGCCCTGCCTTCCCCTCTTTTCAGGTCCCATCTGCTTCGGCGGACCAGAACTGAGGAGAGACCGTCAGTCGGCGGGAGGAGCATGCGCAGTACCGGCGTGGGGCAGGGGTTCCCGCCAAGGCTAACGAGCTCTAGAATCTTCTGAACGCTACCGCGCAGTCACGAAAGCTCCTAATGTATGAAGGCACAGATGACCACTCGAAGAACCACAGTTACAGGTAAGCAACCAGTTCATCCTATTTTAATTTACAATTTCTTATTTAATTTAGTTCACACATTTATTACTCTTAATTCCTTACTTGTTACTTCTAACCTAATGGCAATCACCAATAAATTTCCTTATTACTGATTAATATCCTCGTATCTACTGGCTGGATAGCAGTACGTGTGAAAGGGATCTAGGAGTCTTCATAGACCACAAGCTGAACATGAGCCGGCAGTGTGATGCGGCAGCCAAGAAAGCCAATACAATTCTCGGCTGCATCAATGCGTGGTGTCTAGATCAAGGGAAGTACTTTTACCACTCTACTTTGCCTTGGTTAGACCTCATCTTGAGTACTGTGTCCAGTTCTGGGCACCCCAATTCAAGAAGGACATGGTCAAGCTGGCGGAAGTCCAGAGGAGGGCGACCAAAGTGGTGAGGGGCCTGGAAGACATGCCCTATGAGGATAGACTTAGAGAGCTGGGTACGTATAGTTTGCAGAAGAGAAGGTTTTAAAAGAGGACATGATAGCCATGTTTAAATATTTGAAGGGATGCCATGTAGCGGAAGGAGAGGGCTTGTTTTCTGCTGCGCCAGAGACCAGGACAAGGAGCAATGGATTCAAGCTGCAGGAAAGGAGATTCCACCTGAACTTCAGAAAGAACTCCTGACGGTCATGGATGTCCGGCACTGCAATACGCTGCCTCGGAGTGTAGTGGAGTCTCCTTCCTTGGAGGTTTTAAGCAGAGGCTGGATGGCCATCTGTCGCGAGTGCTTTGAGGGTGTTCCTGCATGGCAGGGGCTGGACTGGATGGCCCGTGTGGTCTCTTCCAACTCTACATTTCTATGATTCTATTATTCTACTTCATGTACTGTAACTCCAGTTTGCAAATTTATGTCCCAGTCATTTAATTTTCTTTTTCTTTTTGCTGCTTCTGTCACAGCTGTCCCCTTCTTTCTTATGCTTTTTTGCTGATCTTCTTATTTCTGACACTGGTTAGACTTTCACAGTCATATTACCCAATTTCTTTATATTTTGTATAATCCATCTTAATTTTTAGCTGCTTTGTGCATTGATAGGCCCAAGTTAATCACATTTCTTTCACTGATAGTATTTAAAAAGAGGGTGGCCGCACTTCTACAGATCCGCTGGCCTGCTCTTGGTTCCTGACAGTCGGTCACTCTGGATCCCCCAGATTAGGGGGGCTAGTTAACACACCAGAAGAGAGGATCAGAATTCAAAACGACCTTAACGAATTAGAGAGAAGGGCCAAAGCTAACAAAATGAGAGAGAAATTTAAGGTACAAAACTTGGACAGAATAAACAAAAAAGACAGATAAAAGATGGGTGACAGCTGGCTTCATGATAATATAAGGAAAAGGGATCTCAGAGTCTTGGTAGGCCACAAGTTGAACGTGAGCCCAGAATGTGATGCAGCAGTTCAAGAAGGCGAAGGTGATTCTCGGTTGCATCAGTAGGGAGTATAGCGTCTCGGACAAGGGAAGCAGTGGTCCGACTCTGTTCCTCCTGTGCTGTCGGTATCTCCAGTGTGGTTTGTTTTAGAAGCGTTAGGTAGGGACTGCACTGAAGGGCTAAAGAGGAGCAGGAAAGATTCTTTCTGACCTGGGAGAGGTTGAAATGATTCCCATGAGGCAAGGAAGTCTTTTTCTCCGAAGCCTGATCACATGGAAGGTTCTGTCCGCATTGGGGCTGCTCGGGATCCGGGAGGACTGCCGTTTCCTGATTCACTCTAGTGCTCGCCATGGAGACCTGCCTTCCTCTCAGGTGAGATGTTAGTAAGGAGGGGCTATAGAAAGGAAATGGTTTGTGAAACATGGGCTACCTACTCCACTGGCCATATTTCATGATTTCTTCCTTTACAAATGATGGATTAGACTGTTAACACTTTGCAGTGCAAAATCTCACAAGCAGGACTCCCTGTATATCTGACTAGGGATTCCTCTTAATTGGGGTTGGCTTAAAAGAATTCTTACCAGGAAGTGAGCCCTTCCCAGTTGGGCCAGTCATCTTCTCCTGGCCTTTCTATGGCTCTGGGTTCTTGGTCTTGATGCTTGATGTTTCTGCGGTAAGCTGCTCATGATATTTTTCTCTTTTTTCCTGAAACAGGTATCCTTTGAACAAATCTTGCAAACAAAACTTCATGGCAGCTTCAACCTCACTTTTCTTTAGTATGACATGAAAAAACCTTCTGAAGTTCAAGGAGTTTCTGTTTCTGGACTTCTTAGGTAACATTTGAATTATAAAAGAAAAAGAATGGAATATCCTGTACACTTGAGTTTATATCCCTGAACCCACACAGGGGAGATGCCCTATAAATGCATGGAATGTGGAAAGAGCTTCAATGAGAGTGGAAGTCTGCGTTCCCATCAAAGGACACACACAGGGGAGAAGCCCTATAAATGCATGGTTTGTCGAAAGAGCTTCAGCGATAGGGGAACATACAGCAAACATCAAAGGACTCACACAGGGGAGAAGGCGTATAACTGCATGGAATGTGGAAGGAGCTTCAGTCAGAGTGGAGATCTGCGTTCCCATCAAAGGACCCACACAGAGGAGAAACTCTATAATTGCTTTGAATGTGGAAAGAGCTTCAGTCGGAGTGATAGTCTGCGTTCCCATCAGAGGACCCACACAGGGGAGAAGCCCTATAAATGCATGGAATGTGGAAAGAGCTTCAGTCAGAGTGGAGATCTGCGTTCCCATCAAAGGACCCACACAGGGGAGAAGCCATACAAATGCATGGAATGTGGACAGAGCTTCACTGCGAGTGGACATCTACATAGACATCAGAGGACCCACACAGGGGAGAAGGCGTATAAATGCATGGAATGTGGAAAGAGCTTCAGTCAGAGTGGAAATCTGCATTCCCATCAAAAGACCCACACAGGGGAGAAGGCGTATAACTGCATGGAATGTGGAAAGAGCTTCAGTCAGAGTGCTAGTCTGCGGTCCCATGAAAGGACCCACACAGGGGAGAAGCCCTATAAATGCATGGAATGTGGAAAGAGCTTCAGTGTGAGTGGAAGTCTGCGTTCCCATCAAAGGACCCACACAGGAGAGAAGCCCTATAAATGCATGGAATGTGGAAAGAGCTTCAGTCAGAGTGGAAATCTGCGTTCCCATCAAAGGACCCACACAGGGGAGAAGCCATACAAATGCATGGAATGTGGACAGAGCTTCACTGAGAGTGGAAGTCTACATAGACATCAGAGGACCCACACAGAGGAGAAGGCGTATAAATGCATGGAATGTGGAAAGAGGTTCAGTCAGAGTGGACACCTGCGTTCCCATCAAAAGACCCACTTGGGAGAATCCGTTTAAATGTTCTGTGGAAAGACTTTTTCACACTGTCAAAATTTAAATTCACATAGAATCAGAATCATAGAATCATAGAAATACAGAGTTGGAAGAGACCCCAGGGGCCATCCAGTCGAACTCCCTGCCATTCAGGAACACTCTCAAAGCACTCCCGACAAATAGAAATCTAGCCTCTGCTTAAAAACCTCCAAGGAAGGAGACTCCACTGCACTCCGAGGCGGCAGATTCCACTGCCGGACAGCCCTCACCCTCAGGAACTTCTTCCTGAGGTTCAGGTGGAATCTCCTTTCCTGCAGCTTGAATCCATTGCTCCTTGTCCTGGTCTCTGGAGCAGCAGAAGACAAGCCCTCTCTTTCCTCTACATGGCATTCCTTCAAATATTTAAACATGGCTATCATGTCCCCTCTTAACCTTCTCTTCTGCAGACTAAACATACCCAGCTGTCTAAGTCTATTCTCAAAGGGCATGTCTTCCAGGCCCCTCACCATTTTGGTCGCCCTCCTCTGGACTTGCTCCAGCTTGACCATGTCCTCCTTGAATTGGGGTGCCCAGGACTGGACACTGGATTCAAGATGAGGTCCAACCAAAGCAGAGTAGAGTGGTACCAGTACCTCCCTCGATCTAGACACCATACTCCTATTGATGCAGCCGAGAATTGCATTGGCTTTCTTGGCTGCTGCAGCACACTGCCGACTCATGTTCAGCTTGTGGTCTATGAAGACTTCTAGATCCCTTTCACATGTTCTGCTATCCAGCCACGTGTCCCCCATGCTATACTTCTGTATTCCATTTTTTCTACCTAAGTGTGGGACCTTACTCTTGTCTCTGTTGAATTTCATTTTGTTAGCCTTGGCCCAGCTCTCCAATCTATCCAGGTCCTTTTGAATTTTGATCCTGTCCTCTGATGTATTAGCAACGCCTCCCAGTTTGGTGTCATCTGCAGATTTGATGAGCATGCCCTCTATTCCTTCATCCAAGTCGTTGATAAAAATATTGAACAGCACTGGGCCCAGGACAGAACCCTGTGGCACCCCACTAGTCACTTCTCTCCAGGATGAAAAGCAGCCATTCGTGATCACCCTTTGGGTTCGGTCGGTCAACCAATTACAAATCCAACTAACAGTACCCCTGTCCAGCCCACATTTTACCAGTTTCATTGCAAGAATGTCATGGGGAACTTTGTCAAAGGCCTTACTGAAATCGAGGTATGCTACATGCACATCATTCCCTTCATCTATCAAGCTAGTAACTCTATCATAAAAAGAGATAAGATTAGTCTGGCATGACTTATTTTTGAGAAATCCATGTTGATTTCTTGTGATTACTGCCTTGCTTTCTAAGTCATTAGAAACTGACTGCTTAATGATCTGCTCCAGGATCTTTCCAGGTACTGATGCCAGGCTGACTGGGCGATAATTATTTGGGTCCTCTTTTTCCCCTTCTTGAAGATGGGGACAACATTTGCTCTCTTCCAGTCTGCTGGAACTTCTCCTGTCCTCCAAGATTTCTCAAAGATTATAGCAAGCGGTTCCAAAATGACCTCTGCCAGCTCTTTTAATATCCTAGGATGCTATTCATCTGGCCCTGGAGACTTGAATTCATCCAGTGTGGCCAGGTATTCCTGTACCACCTCTCTACCTATTACGTGCCTCATTTCCCCTGCTTCCTCACCTGCTCCCCAACTGCCAGGTTGAGTGCTTGTATCCTTCTGGGAAAAAACTGAGGCAACAGAGGTGTTAAGTAGTCCTGCCTTTTCCCTTTCCCCTGTGAGTAATTCACCATCTTCTCTGCGCAGCGACTGTATCGTCTCTTTCTTTTTCCTTTTTGCTGCGGACGTATTTAAAAAAGCCCTTTTTATTGTTTTTAACGTCTCTGGCCAGCCTGAGTTTGTTCTGTGCTTGAGCCTTTCTGACCTCCTCCCTACATCTCCGGGCTGATTGCTTAAATTCTTCCTTGGTGGTTTCCCCCTTCTTCCATTTCCTGTACATGTTTCTCTTAACACTTAGCTCAGCTGAGAGTTCTTTAGTCAACCATTCTGGTTTCTTCAGATGCCTTCCATCTTTCCTCCTTTTTGGCACAGTTTTAGACTGTGCCTTCAGTATCTCCCTTTTAAGGAACTCCCATGCCTCCTGAACTCCTTTCCCTTTCACTATTCTTGACAAAAATAACTCACGCAGGGGAGGAACCATAAATGTATGGAATAGAAAATATGCTTCTGTCATGACAGAATATTAGCTAATTAAAATAGTGATACACTGATAGTAACATATGCAATGTTTGTATGTTAGAGATTTCGAAGCATGATATTCACGGGCATTCTTATCAAATTTGCAGATGATTGGACAGGATCAGAATTTGAAATGATCTTGACAGATTAGAGAGCTAACCGAAAATTAGCCATATGAATTTGAATAGGGAGCAGTGTAAGGTACTACCCTTGGGCAGAAAATGTGAAATGCACAGAAATGCCCCTGACTTGACCATAGTACGTATAAAGGGATCTAGGGGTCTTGGTAGACCACAAGTTGAACATGAGTCAGCAGTGTGATGCGGCAGCTAAAAAAGCCAATGCAGTTCTGAGCTGCATCAGTAAGAGTAGAGTCTCTAGCACCAGGGGAGTGATAGTGCCACTCTATACTGCTTTGGCCAGACCCACCTGGAAAACTATGTCTAGTTCTGGGCACCACCGTTCAGGAAGGCTATCGACAAGGTGGAAGATGTCCAGAGGAGGGGAATCAAAATGATCAAAGGTCTGGAAACTATGCCCTTTGGAGCGTGGCTCAGGGAACTGGGTCCGCTAAGCCTGGAGAAGGTTAAGAGCCAGCATGATAACTGTGTTTAACTCTTTGAAGGGATGTTATGTGGCGGAAGGAGCAAGTTTGTTTTCTGCTGCTCCAGAGATTAGGACATCATGGAGCATTGGCTTCAAAGTTTTGTAAAAGAAATTCCTTTTAAATATTAGGAAGAACTTTCTGATGGTGAGAGCAGTCTGACAGTGGAATATGCTGCCTCCGACTGTGGTGGAGTCTCTTTCTTCTGAAGTTCTTAAAAATGGCTGGATGGACATCTGTCAAAGGGAATGCTTTGATGCTTTTATATTATATTTAGATGACATAATGCTTTTATATTCCTGCCTGGCAGGATGTTACACCCGATGGCTCTTGTGGTCTCTTCTAACGCTGTGATGCTATAATATCTTTGTGTGTGGAGGACATGCATTGTTCAGAAGAGAAGAAGTTGTTACTCTTTGAGAAGTTAAAACTGTATTTTAAAGTTTTGTTGTAAAGCAATTTTGATTTTTTGAGTTGTTAAACAACATTATAAATATGTTTAGTTATCCTGTGTGTACGAATGTTAAAGAGGCAGTTTTCCTCCCGAAGGCTGTCAGCCAGGACTCCAGGGCTGCTCTAGAGGAGAACGGGAGTGATCTTTTTTTAAATATTACCGATGCCGTTCAAGAGGACCGCAGAAACCATCAACACAGGGAGAAGAATTCTGAGATTGATCTTAAGGACTTGTTGTCTAAGTTTTATAGTTATAATAAAGCATTAATTGTGTTGTGAAGTGTATTTTTTCACAATTTAACAAGCATACAAAGAAATTGCTATGAATTATATGTTGCTGTTTTGTTGTGGTTCCATGGAGGGGAAATGCTAATGCAAACATTAGTAGGGGACCCACTCTCTCATCTGAATGAACTCTGCATAAATACTATGGAATACTTGGTTACAGTGTCAGAGACTGGATAAAATATGTTGTTAAGTTTGTCTTAGACGTTGAGGCATTTGGACTCTGTCTCTGCTGTGTAACAGAGGCCGTCGAGGAAGGGGCTGGTGGGAGGAGGGAGCGGACTGGATGTCGAGAGGGAGGCGATGGGTGGGACGCAGGACGGGATTCAAAGGAGCCTCGTGGTTGGCGGTGGACGTAGAGGGGTTAGAGCGGAGTGTGGGGTGAGAGTGGAGTGTGGGGTGAGTGAATGAGTGTGGATGAGGGTTAAGACAGTCAAGATTTAGGAATTCAGGAATGGGGTTCAAGAGTCTGTATTAGGGAAGAGAAGTGTGTGAGTGGGAGTGAAATATTAGTTTTAAATATATTATTAATCCCTTTTGTCATGTTCAGTTTTTGCTAGTAAAGTGTTGCTTCTGTGTACTGTATACATTTTTAGCCTCTGGGAATGCTGTATGTATAAAGATTGGGTTCAGACATGAGGTCTGGGGTTGCAGCAGAGGACCTGGAGGGTTGGTGTCCGGTGGGGATAGAAGTTGCCTGACATCCTCCCAGATGGGAATCTTGAGAGCATGTATCAGGCTCCCACATTTTTGGCTACAGCTGTGGGAGTGGAGGAGGTGCTTGCATGGGTGGCAGAGGTGGGGGTTACGGAAGCCCCCCCTCACCTTTGGTGGTATCAGTGAGTTGAAGGAGGTCTTCACATGCGGTTGCAGCAGAGGTCCAGGCAGAACCTTAAATCTGGTGGAGAAAGTGGTGGAATGAGGGGAGGAAGCCTCACCGAGTTCTCTTAAGGAGCACAGCTCTGTTCCCTCAACCCTTGGAGGTCCGAGGGCAGGAGGTGATTCTTTCCTTCTTCCCCACACATGTACAGGCCTTCAAATATAGGCATGCAAACACAGATTTTCAAATATAGGTCAGCCGATACAGGTCATCATATATAGGTATTCAAATATAGATCTTCAAATATAGGTCTCCAGGTGTACATCTTCAAATATATGTGTGCAATTATAGAAATGCACATATACATCAAGAGATATAGGTCTGCAAATATAGGCCTCATAGGTATACAAATCAAGATCCTCAAATATAGGTATGCAAGTATAGGACTCAAAATATAGGTATGCAAACATAGGTCTTCAAATATAGCTATGCAAATACAGATCATATAATATATGTCTGCATATAAATATCTGCATATATAAGTAAGCAAGTATATATCTTTAAATATAAATCTGCAGATACAGGTGCAAAATACAGATCTGCAAATATAAATTGCAAATATAGGACTGCAAATATAGGTCTGCAAATAGTCATATTCAAATATGGGACATCAAATATAGGTCCTAAAATATAGATATGCAAATATAGATCTTTAAGTATAGGTGTCCTAATATAGGTCTTCTAATAGTATTCAAATAGGGGTCTTCAAATACTGATTTTCAAATATGGGAATGCAAATGTAGTTCCTTAAATATAGGTCTGCAGATATAGGTCTTCAAATATAGGTATGCAAAAATAGATCTTCAAATACAGATCTGCAAATATAGGTCATCATATACAGGTCTGCAGATTCAGATCTTAAAATCTAGGTATGCAAATATGGATCTTTGGATATATAAATATAGATCTTCAAATATAGTTATGGAGCTATAAGCCTTTAAAGATACATATCAAAATGTGGATCATGAAATACAGGTATGCAGATATAGCTCTGTAAATATAGATATATCGGTCTTCAAATGTAGGTAGGCAAATATTGATCTTTAAATATATGTCCTGAAATATATTTTTGAATATTCACCAGGCTGACCCGGGTAGAGCTGGGCCAACACCAGGCTGACATGAATACAGCAGGACGGACACCAGGTTGACATGGGTGGATATCTAGATCTGCAAATATAGGTCTTTATATATAGTTATGCAGATAAAGGCCTTCAATTATAGGTATGTGAATATCGATCTTTAAATACATGTACGCACATTTAGGTCTTCCAGTAGAGGTATGAAATGTAGATCTTCAAACATAGTTGTGCAAATCTAAGTATATAAAGAGAGATCTTGAAATATAAGCCTGCAAATACATACCTTTGGATATAAGTATGCAAATATGGGTCCTTAAATGTAGCTCTGTAGATTTAGGTCTTCCAACATAGCTATTCAAACAATGTAACTTTCAACATAGGTACCAAAATGAATGTATGAAAAATAAATTTTTAAATATACAACTACAAATCTTCAAATATCGATCTTTAAATATAAGATTGCCAATGTAGGTTTTCAGATATGGATAAGCCAGTGGTTCTCAACCTTCCTAATGCTGTGACCCCTTGATACAAGTCCTCATGTTGTGGTGACCCCCAGCCATAAAATTATTTTCGTTGCTACTTTATAAATGTAACTGTAACTTTATAACTGTAACTATAACTTTATAACTGTAATTTTGCTACTGTTATAGTTACTGTAACTGTAACTATAACTTTATAACTTTATAATTTTACTACTGTTATGAATCGTAATACAGGATGATATGCAGTATGTATTTTCATAGAATCATAGAATCATAGAAATGTAGAGTTGGAAGAGACCCCAGAGGCCATCCAGTCCAACCCCCTTCAGCCATGCAGGAACACCCTCAAAGCACTCCTGACAGATGGCCATCCAGCCTCCGCTTAAAAACCTCCAAGGAAGGAGACTCCACCGCACTCCGAGGCAGCGTATTCCACTGCCAGACAGCCCTGACCGTCAGGAAGTTCTTCCTGAGGTTCAGGTGGAATCTCCTTTCCTGCAGCTTGAATCCATTGCTCCTCGTCCTGGTCTCTGGAGCAGCAGAAAACAAGCCCTCTCCTTCCTCTACATGGCAGCCCTTCAAATACTTAAACATGGGTTTCATGTCCCCTCTTAACCTTCTCTTCTGCAGACTAAACATCCCCGGCTCTCTAGGTCTGTCCTTGTAGGGCTTCATGGCTTCCAGGCCCCTCACCGTTTTGGTCGCCCTCCTCTGGACTTGCTCCAGCTTGACCATGTCCTTCTTGAATTGGGGTGCCCAGAACTGGACACAGTATTCAAGATGAGGTCTAACAAAAGCAGAGTAGAGTGGTACCAGTACCTCCCTCGATCTAGACACCATACTCCTGTTGATGCAGCCGCGAATTGCATTGGTTTTCTTGGCTGCCGCATCACACTGCCGGCTCATGTTCAGCTTGTGGTCTATGAAGACTCCTAGATCCCTTTCACAGGTACTGCTATCCAGCCACTTGTCCCCCATCCTGTACTTGTCACAACAATATTTTATACCCGTCAGAGCAGCCTTCACCCCACAGGAAATGCTGGACAACAATGCCCATCAGTTTCAACCACCAGGGATGTTGGGGGCTATAGCTGTTACCCTGTGAACTGGGGGTCCGGGAGGGGCGTCCAAATAACAAACAAGCCTAGCAAGGATGGGGGAAATTAGCCGGAGCACTCTCTTGGCTAACGAGAGGCAGGGTAACGCAGCGGGATCTTTTACCCCACGTCCAAAGCGCCGGGTCAGTGAGGAGTCAGGCAGTTTTCAGAATAACAACAAGATTTATTAAGGAAAACACAAGCACACTCCTACCTAGAAAAGGCCACTAAAACCCATCATTCCTTCCTTTGGCAGCTTCTAGGGGAGCAAAATAAGTCCTTTTGGCCACTAAAACCCATCATTCTTTTCTTTGGGGGCCCTCTGGGGGATAAATAGGTCCTTTGGCTCATAGAACCCATCATTCTCTCTCAGGTCCTTTTGGCTACTAAAACCCATCATTCTATCCTTTGGGGTTCCCCTGGGGGATAAAAAGGTCCTTTTGGCTGCCAAAACCCATCATTCTCCTCTTTGGGACCTACTTGGGGAGAAATAGGTCCTTTTGGCAGTAATCTCAACTTCCTCTGAGGCCGAGAGAGTGTGACATGCCCCCATGAGGTCATCCAGGCTCCTAGAGTCCTACTACTGACTTCCTCTGAGGCTGAGAGAGTGTGACATGCCCCCGCTGAGGTTCCCTAGCACCTCAGAGTCGTAATCTCAAATTCCTCTGAGGCAGAGAGAGAATGACTCAGTTCCCCTAGGTCACGTCGTCTCCCAGAGTCCTAGTACCAACTACCTCTGAGGCAGAGAGAGTGTCACTCAGCCCGACCTAAGTTAACCTGGGCTCTCAGAGTCGTAGTCCGAAACTTCTCTGAGGCTGAGAGCATGTGACGTCCCTCAGAGGTCACCCAGCACCCTCCCAGAGTCCTAGTCAACCACCTGTGAGGCTGAGAGAATGTGACCTGCCCCCCAAGGGCAATCAGTCTCCAAAAGTTGTAGTTCAATTTCCTCTGAGGCTGAGAGAGTGTGACACACACACACACAGAGTCGCCCAGCCTCCTCCCAGAGTCCGCGTCCGACGCCCTTGCCTCGGACGGCGGCCTCCTCCGCCAGCAGCTCCTTCATCTCGGCTGCCGGGTCCCCCCACCGCCCCTCAGCTTCCTGAGGGCTGGAGAGGAGAAGAGGAAGAAGAGGGTGAGGATGAGGGCTGGCAGGAGGAGAGAGGGCTGGCAGGAGGAGAGACGGGGCACTCCCCGGTGAGGCAGGCGCCCCGGTCCCCCCAGTCGATCAGGAGGAAGCAGGGGCTCTTGGGGGCCCAGGGGAGCAGCGCCAGCTGGATCAGGGCCGGCACCATGTTACTGGTGAGGAGGAGCGGCCAGGTGTCTTCCGCACCCAGGACCTCCCTGCAGGGAAGAGACACAAAAGTGGAGGGACACCGGGGGGGCAAAGTCTATATATATACACAACACAGACACACACTATATATATATATATATATATATATAATGCGCGCCCACATATACACACACATATACACACACATATATTCACACTTACATAAATACATTAACACATAGATGCCTATAAACACACACACACACATATATAAAACAGCTATTTTTCTATAATTACGTAACATAATGCAGCATAAGCGGCCATATTAATGTTTAATGTTAAATGTTATCTCTCTCCCCATTTCTCTCCCCTCTAGTTCCAGTTTCTGCAAATCGTCTGCAGGAATCCCCACGGAAGGGGTCCCCCAAGGGACATCTAGTCCAACCCCACCCCTCGGCACTGGAGATCCCACGGCCTGGATCCCTGTGAGGTGGGCCACCCAGTCTCTCCCCAAAAGAGTTTCCCCGCGCATCTATCTAGCTATCCATCCAGATACATTTTTATATATATATATATATATATGTGTGTGTAATGTAGCAATATAATATAATATAATATAATATAATATAATATAATATATATCTATTTTGCAACAGCAGAGGAGTGGAGGTTTCACGGCCGCCTGGTGCAGCAGGGGAGCCATCGCCCGTCCGCCCTCCCACCCGCTCTCTTCTCTCGCTTCTCCTTCGGTCTTCCTTGGACGGGCCTCGGAAGGGGTTTGGACCTTGATTGCCAAGTCTAATTGGTCACCCATTAATTGCCTTTCCCGCTGCAGAAATGTGCCCTCACCTGTGCAGAAGCACACGCACCACACACACACTTACATAAATACACAAAGACATAGATGCCAGGTATTTAAAGTAATATCTGGTATATATTGGGAACTACACACACACACACACACACACACACACACACACACACACACACACGCAGACACGCGCGCGCTCTCTCTCTCTCTCTCTCTCTCTCTCTAGTCAGAGAGGAAGGAGGAAAGAGGGGCTCCCCCTCCACACCCACCCTGAGGATGGAAGGAAGGGGGATGCCAGCCCTGCAGGGTGGGCCTCCCTCTCATCCCACCCACCCTTTTAATTGGGGGTGGTTAGTCAGGATGGATCTTTGAATCCTCCCTCCCTTTTCCTCTTTCTGTTCCGGCTCTCCTCTGCTCCCTTCCCTCCTCAGCTCTTCCTTCCTTCCTTCCCGCCTTCCTTTCCTTCATCCAACCATTTCTTCCATCTTCCTCCAGGCCTGTAAAAATCCCCCCGTCTCCCTCTGCCTCTCGCCCTCACTCTTGTGCCAGATCTAATCCGGATCTGCCACCAGCCCCAGGTAGGCTGCTCCTGTTAATGGCGGATCCGCCTCACAGGAAATGGGGGTCTGTGGGCCAGCCCCCCGCCCCCTTGTCCTCCTCCCCCATCCTCCACACCACACAAAACAAACCCACCCAGAATCCCCCTTCACTGCAGGTGGAAACGGAATCCAGTCTGGTTGGGAGGGGCCCCCAGGGGTCATCCACCCAACCCCAACCGGCCACGCAGGAAGCCCACCAGCAAGGCATCCCCCAGAGAGGCCCATCGCCCACCCGTGCCTGGAGGTTTTCACGGGGATCTGCTCGGCGGGGGGCGTCCCTCCAGGCCGCCCTCTGAGGCCGAGAGAGTGTGACACTCCTGGGGCCACCGGATGGGGGAGCAGGGATTCCAACCGGGGCTCCAGAGTCCGACCCTCGCTGGGTCTCCCAGACTCTGCTTGAAGGCGCCCCAGGGACAGGGGCCCCGCAACCCACAGCCCACCCCAGCGCGGCCCCCCTCCTCCAGGCGCAGGGGGGCTTCTCCGGCTCCGGGGGGCGAGGGGCTCCCTGGACTCTGGGACCCCCTCCCTCCCTCTTTTTTCCTTGAGAAATGTGTTTTTTTATTGAGTGTTCTTGAAAGGAATGAGGCAGAAAATCTTGAAAATCTGAGGGGAAAATGAAAGCTGTTCCCAGCTCTCCTGAGCGAATGAGATAAATTTTATTAGTGTTATTTAATTAGCTTATTTACTGTTTCTGTGCAGGATCCAAAGTTGCTTATGGACATTTTTCTTACGATCGTTTTATTAAAAATTCACAGAGGAAGCAATCCAGTGCCGCCGCCGTCTCCGCTGGCCCGTCCCCGGTGCTTCCAGCCTGACCCGGACTCCGCTTTCAGCGCCTCCCCTCCCGGCTTTGCCGCTGTCCTCCATTTTGCGGCCACCTCGCACGTCGGGACGCGCGTCGCGCTCTCCGGCTCCGTGGGAACCGCCGCCGTCCTCTCGGCCTCTCCAACGCCTCGGATTAGGGGCTCCGGTCGGAAGTCGCCCGGCGGCCGCCCGCCACTCGCCCTCCTTCCCGAACTCCGTCCCCCGGGTTCCCTTTCGGTCCCCGAGGGGCCACATCAGCCGCTTTATCTTCAACAAAAGCCCCCCACTCTACTGGAGGCGTTTGCTGCGATTTCCGCGCCCTTGCGTAAACTGCGAGAGTTTCTTCGAACACCCACCCACCCACCCACCCCTGCTAGCCCACCTCACTTTCCCCAGGCTTTCTTCACTTTCTTCCACTCTAAAGCCCATCCTCCGCCCCCCTTCAAAACACCCCGCAAAGCCCGGTCCCCCAGGGCAGTCATCGGGGCGCCTCCCTCGATCCAGCCGGCTTTCCCCGGGGCCAGGCTTGCCTGGGAGCCGAGTTCGGATTCCACGTTACTCTCAGCTCAGACGCGAAGCCTTGAACAAGTCCCCTCCTCTCTTTAGCTCTCAGTCCAGAGGGAGGAGAACTCTCCTTTACCTATAAATAATGCAGTCTCCTTGCTCCTTTCCCCCCCCAGAGAGGCTTCAGCGTGATGGCTTAGGGCATTTCTTGCTTTTTTTTGTTTTCGATTCCTTCCCACCTTCGATCGCTCAGCCGAGCCCTCCGCGCCTTCCCGGCCGGGGACCCCCTTTCCGGACAGGCGTCCTGGGGCCCCGCGGGCGCCCGGGTTCCCCGGCAAAGCGGAGGCGGAACCCGCCCCTCGCGGGAGGTCAATAACGAAGCGGACCGGGACACCGCGCATCCCGCGAGAACCTTTCATAGATCTTTAACAACACGCGACTTGCGAAGGAGGAGAGGCGCTTCCGAGACCGCGGGCGGCCCGGCGGGCGCTTCAGGCGGGGCGGCGCGCACTCCGGAGAGCCCGGCTCGGCCGCCGAGGCCCCTCCTTCCGCGGGCAGAGACGCCCCCCGAGGGCCCTGGAGGCCTCCCGGCAGCCCCGCGAGGGAGGCCGGGGGAGGCGGGGCCCCGTCCGCGCCGCCCGTGGACTGTCAGCCCCCGCAGGGGCGACGGAGGAGGAGGGGGGCGCCCCTTCCTCCCCCGGCGCCGGGCCCCCGCGGCCTCCGCGCCGCGCTCGAGGGAGCCCGGACGCCCGCCGAGACGCGAGACGGGGCCGCCTCACGGGGGCCGCGGCGGCGGCGGCCCTCCGGCTTCCCGCTCCTCCCCTCCCAGGCGGCGGGAGACCGGCGGGGCCGCCCCGGAGCGCCCATCGGGCGCCCCGCTCCCCCTCCCCGCCCGGACCGAGGACCGCCTGTGGGAGGGCGGCCTGCCCTGCGGCCGCTGGCGGCCGGGGAGCCTGGCTCCGTCCGTAAGGGAAGAAAGTCCTCCGGACAAGGAGCCGCCCTCCCTCGCGGCGGCCGCAGCCGGGCAGAACTCAGTTTTGGGCCGCAGCTTCCAAGACCTTTTCGAAGAGCAGCGGCGCCCGCAGCCTCCCCGGCGCTTTCCCCCGCTGCGCGGGGAAGGCGGGGAGCGCGGCCCCGCCCATGTACGGGCAGAAGCTGCGGCGGCGACGGCCGACGCGCTGACGTCGACCGCTGCGGTTCGCCGGCTTCCCGCTTCTTCCCCCGCGTGCCCACAACCAAGATGGCGCCCGGAAAGCCCTCGGACGCGGCGTGAAGGGGGCGGGGCCGGCCGCCGTGGAGGTCTCCGGGCCTGAGGCGCTCCCGCGGCGGGAGAGGCCAGGAGGGGGCTCCGCCGGCGCTGGTGAGGACCGGGGGCGGAAGAGGGAGGCGCAGGGCCCCCGTGCGGGGAAAGGGGCTGTGTTTGCAGGCTGCTGAGGGGGGCTGGAGGGCGGTCCGAGGGGAGGAGGGGAGGGACGGAGGGAAGCCCCGCCCCCGGCCTCTCGCGCCGCCCTCTCCGTCTTTGTGGGGTGGCCGTTGGGCCGTGAGTGGCGCGCGCGCCTTCCCCGCCGCCGCCTCCGTCTCTTCTGCCTCGGCGCGGCGCAGCTGCGGACACGGCCAGGCCCGGCCCGGCGCGGCTCCTCGCCGGTGAGTAGCGGGAACGGGGGGGCGGGAAAGCGCTCTGCTCCCGCCAGGCCGGCCCCGGGCCTCCGCCGCCGCCTCCTCCGCCTGCCCGCCGCCGCCGCCGCTCCCCGGCCTGGCCTGGCGGGGCTCTTCGGGCCGCGGCGTCCCCTCCCCTCCCGCGGAGGCCTCCCCGCGGGCGCCCTCGGGAGCCCGGCGGCCCGGGCGGGGCGAGGGGCTGGCTCGGAGGGGGAGCGGGGCCCGCCAGGCGCCCCGGGCGGGAAGGGAGCGGCCCTCGCCCGCCCCCGCGGAGCAGGCGGCGGCAGCCGGGGGTCCGCCGCGGAGGAAGGGGGCGGAGGGAGAGGGGCCCGGAGCTCTCGGCCTCCCCGAGAAAGAGGCCCGCGGCCTTCCAGGTGCCCCCCGCCGCCCCCCCTCGGCCCCCTTCCCTCGTCGGCGGCCAGCGGAAGCCCCGGCGCCGCGCCTCCTCAGGGGAGCCCGGGCCCGTCTGCACTGGACCGTTGCGGCGCTGTTATTCCACTTCCGACACCCGATTAAGGCAACGACAGCCCACTGTCGGGCGCAGCAAAAACAAGGAGGCCGCAGCAAACGAAACGATATTTTTAATTTTGGGGGGGTTGTGATTGCCTTTTCTCACTATCCCACCCCCTTGCTGGTGTTTTGTGACTTTTTTTCTTACGCCAAAAACAGGATCAGTTAGGTGAGCTTTGCAAATACTGAAGATCAGAAGGCACAGTTGGTTTCCTCTCTCTCTGTCTTTTTTTTTTAAAAAAATAAGTTTTCCTATTGGCCAAGCATAGAATCATAGAACCATAGACTCATAGAGTTGGAAGAGATCCCAGGGGCCATCCAGTCCAACCCCCTGCCATGCAGGAGCACCCTCAAAGCACTCCCGACAGTTGGCCATCCAGCCTCTGCTTAAAAACGTCCAAAGAAGGAGGAGACCCCCACCACACTCCGAGGCAGCATAATCCACTGCAAGACAGCCCTGACCGTCAGGAAGTTCTTCCTGAGGTTCAGGTGGAATCTCCCCTCCTGCAGCGTGAATCCGTTGCTCCTTGTCCTGATCCCTGGAGCAGCAGAAAACAAGCCCTCTCCCTCCTCTACACGGCATCCCTTCAAATATGTAAACATGGCTATCATGTCCCCTCTTGACCTTCTCTTCTGCAGACTAAACATCCCCAGCTCTCTAAGTCTATCCTCATAGGGCTTCTTGGCTTCCAGGCCCCTCACCATTTTGGTCGCCCTCCTCTGGACTTGCTTCAGCTTGACCATGTCCTTCTTGAATTGGGGTGCCCAGAACTGGACACAGGATTCAAGATGAGTCTAACCAAAGCAGAGTAGAGTGGTACCAGTACCTCCTTCGATCTAGACACCATACTCCTGTTGATGTAGCCGAGAATTGCATTGGCTTTCTTGGCTGCCGCATCACACTGCCGACTCATGTTCAGCTTGTGGTCTATGAAGACTCCTAGATCCCTTTCACAGGTACTGCTATCCAGCCACTTGTCCCCATCCTGTATTTCTGTATTCCATTTTTTCTACCTAAGTGTGGGACCTTACACTTCTCTCTGTTGAATTTCATTTTGTTAGCCTTGGCCCAGCTCTCCAATCTATCCAGGTCCTTTTGAATTTTGATCCTGTCCTCTGGCGTGTTAGCAACCCCTCCCAGTTTGGTGTCATCTGCGAATTTGATGAGCATGCCCTCTATTCCTTCATCCAAGTTCTTGATAAAAATATTGATCAGCACCGGGCCCAGGACAGAACCCTGTGGCACCCCGCTAGTCCTTTCTCTCCAGGATGAGAAGCAGCCATTCGTGACCACCCTTTGGGTTCGGTCGATCAACCAATTACAAACCCAACTAACAGTAGCCCTGTCCAGCCCGCATTTTACTACTTTCTTTACAAGAATGTCATGGGGTACTTTGTCAAAGGTCTTACTGAAATCGAGATATGCTACATCCACAGCATTCCCTTCATCTATCAAGCTAGTAACTCTGTCATAAAAAGAGATAAGATTAGTCTGGCATAACTTATTTTTGAGAAATCCATGTTGACTTCTCGTGATTACCACATTGCTTTCTTAGTGATTAGAAACTGACTGCTTAATGATCTGCTCCAGAATCTTTCCGGGTACTGATGTCAGGCTGACTGGGCGATAATTATTTGGGTCCTCTTTTTTCCCCTTCTTGAAGATGGGGACAACACGGGGACAACTTCAGTGTCTGTCTGTCTGTCTGTGGGCAGGCGGCCGAGGCACGGTGGGGAGAGCAGGCACCCGGGGCCCAAGCTGGGTCAGGGAAAACAGAGGGGAAGGGGGCGCGTCAGCACGGTTGCCCTCGACTTCCTCTGTCTTGCCCGTCACCTCCTTTGGGTGTGTTTGGGGCGTCAGGAGAGGGTTTGTGGTGCTGAGAAAGCAGGTTGCCAGCCATCCTTAGCAGCAGGCAGTGGCTGGTGGAGGAAGAGGAGGACCAGAACGGGTTTCTAAAAGGCCTCACGGACTGATCGGAGCAGCCGAGAGGAGCGGTTGTCCCAGAGGAGGAGCACTTGGCATGTGGGGGCAGGGCGTTGGAGAAACTCACAGGCAGTCAAATCCATGAAAAGTCAAACCTGCAAGTGTGAAGGGCCAGCAGTAAACAGGTCTGAGTGCAAATCAAGCCTGAACTCTCCCCAGAAGCCAAGGTGACTAAACCGAGGGAAGAGCAAGCTGGGAAGAGGAGAAGGGGGCAGAAGCTTCCCAGCCGGGTCAAGCAAAAGCAAACGGTCGCAGCAAACCGTGCTTCTCTGTTCCTAAGTTTTGCCATCTGGGCCGCACTCTGATGTCGCGGGGCAGCAAGTGTCCCCGTTTTTGCCTGTGAAATGTCGGAGGGCGCAAACCTTTGCGGCTCGGCCTCCCTTCCTGCCCTGCCCGGTCTGGGTGGAACAAAAGCCTGCTGTGCTCCATGTCGAGGAGTTGCAGCTCCGCAGGCTTGCTCCCCTCCCTCCCCCTCCCCTCTGACCACATCCCCTCTGTCTGCCTTAAATTCCACCCTCCCGCCGCCCCCCTTCCCCACCCTTTCCGCCCTGGCCGGCTGGCTCACCTGCCTCCCTCCCCCCACATATCCTATTGGCACTGGGGCTTTGCCAAGGCCGCTCTTGGCCAGGCTTCAGAGCCCTGGGACGCGAACCACAAGCCCTGCCTCCCGACCCCACACAGCCTCGGGCAGGTGGCTGGCTGCGTTGTCATTCTGCGCGGCTGTAGAGGCCTTCCTCTCGGCCGACCGGGAGGCGACGGGAACGCTCGCGTCCACGCCTTGGACGGGCCACAGCGAGAGGGGTGGCAGGCACAGGGCTCAGCTCCTCTTTAGAGGAGAGGTAGCTAAAGGGTTGGGGTCCCTGTTAGAAACCAGTGGCCTTCTGTGCACGCTCAGAAGCATTTCTGTGCATGCTCAGGAGCCCCTGGGCATAACCTTCTGCTATCCCAGTTTTTCAGGGACGGTCCTGATTAATCCTCTGCCATCCCACTTTTTCAGCTGCTTTTAACATGTCACGGTTTCTTTTGCCTCTTTCCGTCTTCACCCCTTTGTCCTCAGCTTATTTCGACTGCTGCCAGCTAAACTCAAAGGGCAAATGTTGTTTTACACTCCGTTAACTCAGCTGGGGAGAGGAGAGGCAGCCACAAGGAGGTTTGGGCAAAAGCACGTTGCCTCTCCCGGCCTCCTCGTTCATAACTTTTGCCGTCGTGATGCCGTTCGGTCACACGCGTGCTGGTTTTTGGCTGTATAATGCCGGAGAGGAGGGAGCAGCCCTTAAACCAGTGGTTCTCAACCTGTGGGTCCCCAGATGTTTGTGGACTTCAGCTCCCAGAAGCCCTGAGCATTGACCATAGTGGCTGGGGCTTCTGGGAGCTGAAGTCCACGAACATCTGGGGACCCACAGGTTGAGAACCACTGCCTTAAACCAAAAGACTCCAGGCGTAAAGGGGGTGCACTCTGTGTACGTCCAAGCAGACCAGAGCCTGGTAAATGATTTCTTTAAAAAATCCCCCAAGATTATCTCTTCCCTTTTGTTGTCGCTGTTGTGGGCCTTCAAGTCGTTTCTGTCTTTTGTGTGTCTGTGCCTCCAAGTTGCTTGTTGACTTACGGCAACCCCATGAATTTCATAGGGTGTTCTTTGGCAAGGAAGACTCAAGAGGCAGCTTTGTCAGTTCCTTTCTCTAAAATGCAACATGCAGGACTTGCAGTGTGTTGGTGGCCTCCCATCCACAATCTCACCAAGGCTGGCCCTGCTTAGCGTCCGAGATCACACAGGATCCAGTGCCCTTAGGGTAAGGAAACCTCTGGGTTCCTGTGACTTCAAATTGCATGTGGACTTACGGCACCCCCCGTGAATTTCATAGGGTTTCCTCAGGCAAGAAATGTTCAAGAGGTGCTTTTTCCAGTTCCTTCCCCTAAATGGAGCCCACGGCACCTGGTATTCGTTGGCGGTTTCCCATCCAAGGACTAGCCAGGGCTCACCCTGCTTAGCTTCCAAGATTCGACAGAATCTGGTGCCTTTAGGTTATTTAGACCCCTGTGCTAAATTATGGTTGTTATTAGTTGTGTGTCTTCAAGTTGTTTCTGACTGATGGTGACCCTAAGGCAAACCTATCTCCTAAGGCAAACCTTGGCCGTTTCTGCACTAGACTGTTAAGGTGCTGTTATTCCATTTCCGACATCCTATTAATGCAGCAACAGCTCACTGTCGGGAGCTGCAAAAACAAGAAGGCGGCACCAAACGAAATAATATTTTTAATTTGGGGGGAGGATTTTCTTTTTGCCTTTTCTCACTATCCCACCCCCTTGCTGATGTTTTGTGACTTTTTTTTATTATGCCAAAAACAGGATCACTTAGTTTACATATTTATTTCTCTTAATTCCTTACTTCTTACTTCCAACCTAACTTCTGTCGGCAATGAATTTCCTTATTCCTGATTAATATCCACTTTCCTTGTAT
>CAOKZL010004415.1:0-30554 GCA_948472985.1 Iguana delicatissima
TGGCCAAAATATGGATTTCCAATCACTAAGGAAACCTAGTTGGGAAGAATAAGATGGAGATGAGCATTTTGTGTGGATTATGTCAGTATTTGCATATCTCAAAGTGTTTCAGGAAATTGCAGAAATGCATGGGGAGGTATTCTGTAAAGTGGAGGGAATGCATGAAAAATGGCTTTTGCACAAAATTCTTATGATTTATTCTTATGATTTTCATGCTAAAAAGCCTGTGAATTTCTGGGAAAATAATTTCTTCACATATTTTTGGTTTTTTTTTTTATCATGCACACACCCCGTGATTTTCATGCACCCCCAAGTGCTATAATTATGTAGTGTGAAGCAGCCTCTCCACCACCACCAATTTATACCTACTTGACTACAGTACTCTTGTTAAACCAGGAACTGATAACTAAATGGCTCCTTTCCATTTGGATCTGCTGCACATCTAAAGCTGCAACTGTCATGTGTACTTCTTCTTGTTCAAGGTTCTATAAGGTTCTGGACCAACCTTAGATGTGTAGAGGGCAACTGTGGAGAACAGATCTTCTCTGTAGCTGACTTTCTCAGCTGATTTCACAGGTGGTCTCCTTTCTCAGATTTTCTGTTAGATGATGAAGGAGGCAATTATCTTTTATGTCTTTGAGAGTCCAGGTTTTATAGCTTATGGTAGAAATATGATGCAGCTAGATAGAATTCTAGCCTACATTCACTAAAGACAGCAGATCCATCTGATCTTGGAAACTAAGCAGAGTCAAACCTGCTTAGTACTTGCATGGGAAACCACCAATGAATACCAGGTGCTGTAGGCTACATTTCAGAGGACGGAACTGTCAAAAACATCTCTGAGTATTCCTGGCCTAAGAAAATTGTATGAAATTCATGAAGGTGCCATAAGTCAACAGGTGTCTTGAAGGCACATGGGCACATACAGACCAGAATTAAATCATCAAAGTAATGTTGCCTCTATGAATCAGTAGCTTATGGCTATCAAACTGGTACTCTAACAAGTCTCCAATGTAAAATCTCTCAAGGAACAAGTGAGGCAGAACAGATATGCGAAACAAAATAAAGTAAAGCCAAAACAGAGAACAGGGTTTGATTACCCCCTTGGCCATGGAAACCCATTGGGTTACCTTAGCTGCATCACATAGTCTCAGCTCCAGAAAACTCTGAGATATGTTCACTTAAGGTCGCCATAAGTTGGAACTAACTTGAAGGCACACAACAACAGTTGATCTTCATGCCTCTTAATGCCACAATTTATTTACTTATGAAGTTACTACATTGTGCTTTTGAGTTATGGGTTTGATGTTAAATTAAGAATATTCTTTCTAATAATTTTCATTTCCCAATATAACTTATTTATATCCTATCCTTTCTGAAGCGCAACTTTGAACACTCGATTACGCTAAGGAACAAAGCCACTATTCAGTGACAAAACATATAAAGCTAATTATATTCCTTCATTGCTAGTGATAAGATATACCATCTGGAAATTATTTATATAATCTGCAGCTTCTGGGTTAATTTCTCTTGTTTGAAGAAGCAAACTTACATGTAGGAGGATTCTGTGCATTGAAGCATCACCATGGGATGGCTGTACAGCATCTTGGGTGGGATGTCTTACATAATCAGCATACTGTATAACAGGTGGATCCACCTGGAAAAAAATAGACCACAATTAAAATATAGAAGTCCTGACAAAAGTCAGGAGCTTTTGAATTTGTTTTTACAAGGGCTTTTCCTTTCTCTCTCAGACACAGATCTGACTCTGGTAATTGGTGCCAATGACACTGTGAACTCTGCAGCCCAGGAAGATCCAAATTCAATTATAGCTGGCATGCCTGTATTGGAGGTCTGGAAATCTAAGCAAGTAAGTAATAACCAGAGACTGGTGGTGATTTGTTCATTCTGCGGCTATGGAATTCTCTCTACATGAGGTAGACAAACAATAGCTGGCATGAAATACAAACAGGCAGAGGACTTCTCTCCCCACTATGAAAGAGACTGAATTGATAACAATCCCTGGTGTACCATTTTAGAATTCAGCCAAATCTGTCCATGACTTGATATTTTAGGGCATTATTCCAGCAAATATATGGGCAGGAAATAGGAATAACAAAAACTGTGCCATGGCACCCCAGATACTTCCAAGAAGCTATGATATTATGGTGTGGTCAGTCCTCTGAGAACCAGTTCACCACTTGAAAAAAGTGGCAAAGTGTGTGTGTTGGGCTGAATGTTTTCTTGTAGAAAAACTCCTTGTATATGGAGTGTTCATGTGTAAAGGAGGATTCTGCCTAGCCTTCTTCCTTTCATGCTGGTTTTCTGTGTGCTGGAGGTTGTCTGGGTTTCAGGGACAGCAATTCCCTAACTTCAGCCTGCAGTGGCACATTCCAGTAAGAGCTCTGCCACTTGGTTCTACTGAAGATATGTGTAATAAACTATTCCATAATTAAAGCAGTGCAGCGCTAACAATAATCCTAGTGCTGCCCTGTTTTAAAAAGAATTCACTGCTACTCTGCATTACAGGGATTAGACCAGTGGTTCTTACCCTTTCCTTTGTCACAAATCCTCTTTAAATATCCTTCATTGCCATGGACCACCAAGACTAAACTCAAGATCTAAAATGCTAAAGTGTATCAAATATGTTTTAAAATTCTGAATGGCTTGAGATAATGTGATGAAACATGTATGACCATTCATCTATCTGTCCATCTTTTTCTTTCTTTCTGTTCATTCATTCATTCAAACTATAAAAGCTCATAGCATTTCTCCAAGACTTCATGGACCCTGCCCTCGATAAGGACATCGTTGCCCCTGGGGGTCTGCGGATCACAGGTTAAGAACCACTGGACTAGACAGTTAAGATATTTGTTGTTGTTTCCAACATATGGTGATCCTAAGGCACAGAATCTCCGTTCTGTAGTTTTAAAGTAAGTATGTACAGTGTGATTATCTAAGTAACTCATTTGCCATTTTGTTTCTCTACTAGGTCATTGTCATGAAGCGCACTTTGGGAGTTGGGTATGCTGCAGTTGACAACCCAATTTTTTATAAGCCAAATACCTCAATGCTGCTTGGAGATGCAAAGAAAACCTGTGATGCTCTGCAAGCTAAAATCAGGGAATCTTACTATACCCATTAGTGTTTCCAGAAGAAATATAGCATACCCTGAATGTTGTTGGGTGAGTTGATTACTTTGAAGTCAATGGAACCTGAAAGAGTAACTCTAATTGGAATGGATCCATAATTTATATTGTTTCAGGAAGAAGTGTGGGAACGGATACAGCTTCTTGTTGATACACCATGGTGAGAAAGGCAGAAGAGCTTAACGTTTTAGATTATATGAGAAAATAGTGGCTTCTGTGCCTTTTTCGGTTGAAAATGTAAATCTCTGTATTTATTAAAAATAATTCTACATGATTTGCAGATCAATTTATTTCTCTAATGTTACACTATCAAGGCAGATAAGCAATGTGAGAATGCCTTAGTTGCCAGGACAGAGATATGATATGGAGCAAGTAGTTGCTGTTGGCCAGAGCATGGGAAAGTTCCTTTCAGGGACAAAATTCCCAGAATCTCCCAAACACTACTTGTAGCCCTAGGACTTCCACTGTTTTTCAGAGTGTGGTAGCCACAGCCTCTTCTGCCTTTTCTAATTTCTCTATTATATTTATATATCCCATTTTTTCTATCAGAATTGGTACTCAAGATGGCTCACACCAGCAGGGGTAGGACGTACGCAACTCACGGATGCACAATGCCCAGCAGGTCCCAGTTTGTCCCCCAAGCCACTCTTTTTTCATTTTTAGATTGGTTATTAGTTTTAAAATGAACAATCACATTCACAGTTAGAGTCACAGTCAGAGAAGTACAATGGGCCTTCAGTATTCACTAGGGTTTGGTTCCAGGACCCCTCTGGATACCAAAATTCATGGATACTCAAGTCCCATTATGTGCAATGGTGTAGTAAAATGGCATCCTTTATATAAAATGGCAATATCAAAGTTTGCTTTTGGGGATTTTTAAAAAATATTTTCAAGTGTGGATACAGAATCCACTGATATGGAGGGCCGACAGTTCAAAAAGAAGGAAAAAGAGCTAAAACTAAAACACAATGCAGTCTGCCCTCCACATTTGTGGGTTTGACTATCACAGATTTGATTATTCATGAATTTCCTCAACCCCTCCACTGCCTCTTTTTCAGGAGAACTTTCCCTCTTGGCAGCTTGCTCAGGCCACACAGTCCTTTAAAAACACGCCTCTTCTCTTCTTTCTCCTCCAGCAGCCATTGCCTGGTCATCGAAGGATGGTTCACAGCCTGATTTCTCAGCACCACAAACACTCTCCTGATGCTCCACACACACCCAAGGAAGGAGATGGGCAAGAAAGAGAAAGTATAGGGACACCCTGCTAACCCACTCCCCTTTCCCTCTCCTTTCCCTGACTTGGTTTGGACCCTGAATGCCTACTCTCTTCATCATGCCTCAGTCCCCTTCTCACAGACACAGACACATACATTTTGATATGTTCAATTTTCCCAGTTTTGCAAGGGTCCTGTGCCCCTAATCTTAGCAGGGGATGCTGATCCTGGTTCCTCCACTCTGGTCTAGGGGAAACAAAGTTGCTGAAGAAGGTGATGCATGATCTAAAATAAGAAAAGTTCAAAAACTTGTTGGATATTGTTATAGTTTCTTCTATCTCTCATCCCCCAGGGGCAGGAAAATTAGTGGGGTTCATATTTCCGTATGGAAGTAGACATTTTGCACCTCCCAAGACTAGCAATAGAAGAGAGCACATAATAGAAATCCATATATTTTCAAGGAGTGCAGTTCTTTCCAAAGAAAAAATATGTGCCCAAAGCTATGCATACATTTGAAAAAGGTTTAAAATGTAGGCATCTAAAAAAATGCACAAATATGTCTTAGTCAGAACAAGAATGCATACAAAAATATGCACCAATTTGTGTGTGGGAAGTAGAAAAGAAGAGCTGCAATCAGATATAGAACCAGGACAAAGCAAGAATGTTGGTAGGCTTCTGAGAAAACACAAGAATGAGACCCCAGCTCACATCTTGGTGCTCCTCTCTCATTGTGAAAAAGCCAGCTGTACCAGGACTCCATGACTACTCCTGCTGTACTAATACCAATAATGATAATACTTCAGTGACAGGTAGCCACATGTCTTTTATAGAAAAAAGCCCCATTTTAAAGGTTAACATGCTTTTTTGGAGCACAAACTTACATGGATACTATCCAGCTTCATCAGATGTACAGACTGTAGCCCCATACTGTCATCTTATGGTGGGACTGATCTTAGATTGGCCACCAAGCCCTCTTGATTCCCTTCCAGTGCTTCTCCCTATTAATTTTTTTTTTAATCTGAAGTTGGGGGAACTCTCCAGAGCAGAGGTTGCAACTGGTGGAGAAAGCTGGGAGAATGTTCATTCCCATGCATGGAAGGTAACAGGTGCCCTCAAGAACCTCATTGAATCCTGGATCTCACATTGTCTTGGGCATGGAGATGAAATGGTAACATTTCAAAGAAATGTGATTTGGAAAAAATTGAATATGCTTTTCTTTTCTACTTAGCTACTGTAAAACAATAGGTCAAGGGTCTTGCTGTCATATGTATTCCCAATGAGTAGGATGCTTTCCCATTACTACTATAGCTCAGAAATCTTATAAAAAAAACTGTTTTTGACTTTGAGAAGTTCAGAGGAGCCTTTATCTAACAAGAGACACACAAGAAATGAAAATGTTTGAAACATGATCAAAACACATGCATGGGAAATAGCATTAATCATTGTGCAAAACCAAGACGCCCTTTTCCTGACAGTAATAAGAAACAACAATGGACAGTGAAAGCATTTGCAGTTTATTAGGGAGATGACTACTAAAGATATTTCTTGCTGTAAAAACAGTACAGAGTTAGTTCTGTGTAACATTAGCAGTTCAAGCACTGTGGGCCACAGTCCAATCAGCCTTAAGGGCGTTTCATTATGGACTGGATAGAAGCCACAGTTTATATGTCAGTATGGGGGTTATTCTGCCCTGAACTTCTGAACCCAGCACTGTGCTGTGTCACAGAATGAATGTGATAGGACCTGTGTGGTGAGTCTGTCTGTACATCCATTCTGAGTGAATAAAATGTAACCTAAATATAAGGATCCATCTTGCTCGTAGCAGGTTCCAAAATCTAAATGAGAAACAAGCCACCTCAACCATTTTCTTCTCCTTCATTGTACTTACGACTCAGATACAGGATAGACTACATCCAGGGTAGACAGAAGGAAATAAGTCCTCACAAAAATGCATAAATAACTTACAGATGCTAACCATACTTTCCCAAAGCATCTGGCAACTGAACAGTGGCATTCTGTACTATGTTGAAGCAGCCTTTCACGCCTCAGCAAGTTCCTATAGGCTGCTGTTTGCCAAGCACTGATATAGTAATACCATTCATTTTAAGGATGCTTCATGAGCCCTATTAAAATGAATGCCTCTTACAGCAGAGCATGAGTATATGAAAATTCACCACACAACAGTAACTGGGAGCAGACACTTTTGCTGCTCAGTATAAATTCCCAAATGTATTGGTTACACCATATTCTCAAAAACTAAATTAGATGTACAAATTTGATAAAGCAAACACTCAACTCCAGTATTTTGCAATCCACATTTATCTTACTGTAGTATTTTCTTTAAAAAAAACAACAACAACCAAAGCCATTATATACCAGGAATCTATAATACAGATATTACTACATTTCTCTCCTTATCTCCTCCAGTAAAGACTGTGGCTTTCATCCTGTACTCCACATAATGAGAACTGAAGAGTAGAGGAAATGGTAATATTTTACATAGCATCAGTGAATGAGATTTATTCTATACATCACATCTTCTCAAAGAAGAAGGGGAACGAAGGTGAAAAGTGAGTTTTCTCCTTAGTGAGAAGGACAAAACTCACTAAAATTTCTTTCAGAATCATATAGCTATTATGAAGTTTAACTGCTGCTGCAGTATGTAATTGCTGCTTGATTGATATAACCTTCTAAAAAGAGCTAATTAACTAGTAGTTAATAAGAACAGTGCGTCTGTGTGTTATAACCATAACAGATTCTTATATTCAATGGGTTGTTCCAAAGATGGAGAGAAAAACAGCTAGTTCCTTGGGAGTTGTGACTCTGGCATGTAATCTTTGAATTTCATCATTTGTCTAATGTTTATTATTATTTTGCCAAGAATAATACTACAATGCCCTATATGAAATGCACAATAAGAAGTTGTCAAATCTTTTCGAAAAGGCGAACAGAAGCACCTTAACAAAGAGAAATTCTGTTTTACTGCATTGCTGGGTGAGGGAAGAGAAAGAAGACTTTAAAAAAAAACTTGGCCAAGATCCTTCACTATAAGACATAACTACATTGATGGAACTTCACAGTAGTTGCCTCTGATGATACTACCCTTTGAAAACCTACCTTGCCAGCCTGGCATCTCTCCAGACAAAAGATTTCTGAGGAACTGCAGATTGTTGCACTGGGAAGTGACAAGTACAGCACTTTCCCAAGTCATGTGGTGCATTCAGAACAGGCAGCTGGAGTTCTGCCACAACTGCTTATCTCAATGTGTCTCATGACCACGAGTGTGTGCAGACATCATTTTCCAACACGCAGATCTGCAGCACCTCAGAACCCATTTTGCTTGAAGTGCTGCCAGGCTGACAAGGTAAGCTTTTGCGGTCGTGTTTGGTCATTAGCAAAAGTAAGCGTGACTCCCCAGTAGCTATGAGATCATGTGTTTATTGTGTGCCTTCAAGTCATTTCTGACTTATGGTGGCCCTAAGGTAAACCTGTCATGGGGTTTTCTTGGCATGCTGTATTCAGAGATGGCTTGCCATTGCCTTCCTCTGAGGGAATTTGACTTGTCCAAGGTTACCCAGTGGGTTTCCATGGCCAAGCAGGGATTCAAAGCCTGCTCTCCCAGTCTTAATCCAACACACAAACCACTACACCACACTGGTTCTGTGAGATCATCACATGTCCAGCTTATGATTTTGTAACTACTGAACAAGACGCCAAGTATTTTTCCTACTATGGGCTCTGCAGTTCATGCATAATATTCAGTAATTGCTTTAATTCTATGAAGTGCAGGGCTCAGGTGTGCTGCAGGACAGCAGAACTCTGATAATGTTGGAATCTTTTAACATTAATTAATTATTGCTTTCTCTGTAACTGTACTCTACAGCTGTACCCTTCTCTTAGAAAATGTAGCACTATTTCAAACTTCAGAAGGATACTTTTGTTTGGCAGTGCCACAATTGCTGATCTGATGTAGGTATCTAAGAAATCATTATAATAACACCATCATTATACTTTTACAGCTTAATTTAGACTCTAACATATCTCCCATTTATATTCCACAGAATACGTCACCCTAATCATCTGTGGGGGGGGCAAGGGGAGGGGAGGGGAGGGGAGGGTGAGAGTTTCTTAAAAGGGAAATACTGAAGGCACAGTCTAAAACTGTACCAATAAGGAGGAAAAATGGAAGGCATCTGAAGAAACCAGAATGGTTGACTAAAGAACTCTCAGCTGAGTTCAGTGCTAACAGAAACATGTACAGGAAATGGAAGAAGGGGGAAACCACCAAAGAAGAATTTAAGCAGGTAGCCAGGAGATGTAGGGAGGAGGTCAGAAAGGCTAAAGCACAGAACGAACTTAGGCTGGCCAGAGACATTAAAAACCATAAATAGGGCTTTTTTAAATATGTCCACAGCAAAAGGAAAAAGAAGGAGATGATAGGGTCACTGCACAGGGAAGATGGCGAAGTACTAACAGAGGGAAGAGAAAAGACAGAACTACTTAACACCTTCTTTGCCTCAGTTTTTTCCCAGAAGGATACAAGCACTCAACCTGGCAGTTGGGGAGCAGGTGAGGGAGCAGGGGAAATGAGGCATATAATAGGTAGAGAGATGGTACAGGAATACCTGGCCACACTGGATGGATTCAAGTCTCCGGGGCAGATGAATTGCATCCTAGGATATTAAAAGAACTGGCAGAGGTCATTTCGGAACTGCTTGCTATAATCTTTGAGAAATCTTGGAGAACAGGAGAAGTTCCAGCAGACTGGAAGAGAGCAAATGTCGTCCCCATCTTCAAGAAGGGGAAAAAAAGAGGACCCAAATAATTATCGCCTAGTCAGCCTGACATCAGTACCCGGAAAGATCCTGGAGCAGATCATTAGGCAGTCAGTTTCTAATCACTTAGAAAGCAATGTGGTAATCACAAGAAGTCAACATGGATTTCTCAAAAATAAGTCATGCCAGACTAATCTTATCTCTTTTTATGATAAGGTTACTAGTTTGATAGATGAAGGGAATGCTGTGGATGTAGCATATCTCGATTTCAGTAAGGCCTTTGACAAAGTTCCCCATGACATCCTTGCAAAGAAGCTAGTAAAATGTGGGCTGGACAGGGCTACTGTTAGTTGGATTTGTAATTGGTTAACCAACCAAACCCAAAGGGTGATCACGAATGGCTGCTTTTCATCCTGGAGAGAAGTGAGTAGCGGGGTGCCACAGGGTTCTGTCCTGGGCCCAGTGCTGTTCAATATTTTTATCAACAATTTGGATGAAGGAATAGAGGGCATGCTCATCAAATTTGCAGATGACACCAAATTGGGAGGGGTTGCTAATACGCCAGAGGACAGGATCAAAATTCAAAAAGCCCTGGACAGATTGGAGAACTGGGCCACGGCTAACAAAATTAAATTCAACAGAGAGAAGTGTAAGGTCCTACACCTAGGTAGAAAAAATAGAATACAGAAATATAGGATGGGGGACACGTGGCTGGATAGCAGTATGTGTGAAAGGGATCTAAGAGTCTTAATAGATCACAAGCTGAACATGAGTCAGCAGTGTGATGTGGCAGCCAAGAAAGCCAATGCAATTCTCGGCTGCATCAACAGAAGTATAGTGTCTAGATCAAGCGAGGTACTGGTACCACTCTACTCTGCTTTGGTTAGACCTCACCTTGAATACTATCTCCAGTTCAAGAAGGACATGGTCAAGCTGGAGCAAGTCCAGAGGACGGCGACCAAAATGGTGAGGGGCCTGGAAGCCATGCTCTATGAAGATAGACTTAGAGAGCTGGGTATGTTTAGTCTGCAGAAGAGAAGGTTAAGAGGGGACATGATAGCCATGTTTAAATATCTGAAGGGATGCCATATAGAGGAGGGAGAGGGCTTGTTTACCGCTGCTCCAGGGACCAGGACAAGGAGCAATGGATTGAAGCTGCAGGAAAGGAGATTCCACCTGAACCTCAGAAAGAACTTCCTGATGATCAGGGCTGTCCGGCAGTGGAATATGCTGCCTCGGAGTGTGGTGGAATCTCCTTCTTTGGTGATTTTTAAGCAGAGGCTGGATGGCCATCTGTCAGGAGTGCTTTGAGGGTGTTCCTGCATGGCAGGGGGTTGGACTGGATGGCCCGTGTGGTTTCTTCCAACTCTACATTTCTATGCTTCTCTGACTCGATGAAAATATTGTCCCAATCAATTTTTTTGTAAGCAGTGACATCACCAGAATGAAATCATCCTGTTGGTCAAGAACACATTCCTATACAATGAAACAGCTGAACTAAGTTTTATTATGTTTAAGGAAAGAGACTCCATGTTGGCATCTTTGCTGCTCATTACAATTGGAAAACATTTCTATTTAGAGGCAATGGACTCACTTTTGTTTCAGGCAACACTCCCATAACAGTCCATTGGAAACTTGCCTGATGTTATGTGCTTTGGGCTTCAATTTAGTATGAAATTCAGGGGGCAGAAACTTTTTGCATTCTGAACAATATTCTAGCCAACCATACAACAAAATTTCTGTAATTCAAACCTTATCAGTAAGTTCTCAAGAACCAAGGGCAATGGATGGTAAAGGAAAGCTTTAATGTTAAGTCACTGACAGAATAAATGCTTTATTCTTTCCCTGCAGAACACCTGGCATTTTTTATCAGTCTGTACATAAATGAAAAGAAGAAAAGCAAGTTGTCATACTGTCCTTCATATTTTTCCTGTAAGATCTCCTTGTGATAGTCTACTAAAAAGTAGTAAATTGCTTCAATGGTAGACAAGTAGGTATCAGGCTTTCCTTTTTGGTGACGCCAAAAGCAAGTTTTCCTTGATTTCAGCTCAATTTGTAGCAATCCTGCAATGTGGATGAAACAAAATATAAGCAATTCCCACAGAAGGTGTCTCGTGGAGAACTGTGGAGTTAGTTGATGTATATCTCACCTTTCCCCCCAAAACTGGAACTCAGACATTTCTATCACCATATAGTCATTTGTTATTGTGTGCCTTCAAGTCATTACTGACTCATGGCAACCCTAATGCAAACCATCACAAGGTTTTCATGGCAAGATTTGTTCAGAGGGAAGTTTCCATTGTCCTCCTTTGAGGTTCAGAAAGGATGTGTTTGCCCAAGGTCATCCAGTGGGTTTCCATGGCTGAGCAGGAATTTGAACCCTGGTTTCCTGGAATCCTGGTCCAATACTCAAACCATTACACCACACTTGCTTATATAGTCAATACAACCAACGTGGTAAGGCAACTCTTTGCTTGTTTTTTCAATAAATTGATGATTTCACTGAGTGATACTTTTTCTGCAAAGGTGTGAAGGGAATGTGAAAGATATTTTATACTATGCAATGATATTGGATTAGAATCTGATTCTGGAGGATCATAATAGGATGGTTCTAATTAAGGACATTTTTACTTTTTTTTCTCTTTTTTTCTCTTTTTAATTCCTGCATGAGCCAACTGAGAGGTACATCTTAGAAGAAAAAAGAGACTAAAGCGACTTGTTGCTCAGAAAAATCCTTCACTGCCACTATTTGGTGAATTTGGGACAAGCCTGTTCTGCAGAAGAACTATGCAGGCAGAAGGGTCAAAATAGTTCCTTTAAAAACATTTTTGCTAAAACACATAACTTCTAGTATTGGGGACATAACAACTGTATTGCTGTGCTGCAGCAGTAAAGTTTGGAGCTTTACTTTAGCAAGAACAAACACAGACCGCACTTTGTTGGAATAGAGCAGGCCACAACTTTACTGGTAATAGCTGAATAGGCTCAACTCAAAGTATAGATCCAGATCCAGGCATCAGATGACCTGCTTGGTTATCCATGGCAACTCATTCATCAGTCTACATACCAGCTTGCCTGCTGGGGAACACTGGAATGACAGATGTAAAAAGCCACTCAGATGTAGAAAGCTGGAAGATGACAGATGTAGAAAGCAGGAAGCCACTATGTGTTCCCCTGCCACCTGGAAGTGACACAACCATCTGCTCCCAAGCTGGGTGTGACCTGGTTGCCTACATCACAAAGGTGGTCCTGCCCATGCTGAGCATGACAGGCACACAGGTCCTGTCTACACCCAAACTTGACCTGACCCCTCAAGACTAAACTACCCAAAGTTGTGGCAATATCTGCAGTGTGATACCACTAACAAAACAATTACTTACAGAAAAACCAAAAACTGAGGGAGGATGGATAGGCATGATGATCAAAGCTAACTGTTGGCATGGTGGAAGAAGCAGCCTATATGGGTCAGGAGTGGACCTGAACGAGGCCTTCACTTGCCCCCCCACAACCAGCCTGTTTTGAGATTGGTGGCCTTCCTAATCCATGGCCATTTCCACACTACACTGTTATAGTGCTATTATTCCACTTTCAACATCCTGTGGAATTCTGGGGTTTGTAGTTTCCTGAGGCCAAAGAGCTCTCTGGCTGACAATTCTAAAGGCCCCTCCCTAAACTGCAAACCCCAGGATTCCATAGGATGTTGAAAGTGGAATCATTGCGCTGTAACAGGCTCGTGCGGAAAAGGCCTATATCAAGTCCAGGAAAACTGCATGGGATTTTGGAAAGAGAAACAGCTCTGGAACTTGGCACCCATTCTTGTTTCACCTGCAACCAGTGTCTCCCAGTGAGTCAGGAAAAAAAAACACTTCCCAGAAGAAGAAAATGCTGGATATAGATGAATGGGAAAAGCACAGCATCACTAAGGGTCTGGATCCATGGACAGTGCTGTCCACTATTAAGGACCTGAATTCCAACACAATATTCTCAACTTATTACTCTGCAGGCAAGACAAGTAGATCCAGGGCTCTGTTTATATGGAATTTTCTGTTTGTTCATGCACAATAGTAAATGACTTAGATGTGCTCTACATTTGTGCTCTAGATGTCCCTATTATAACTTACAAGAAAGATTTGGAAAGCCAGCATGGTGTAGTGACTTCAGCGACTACGACCCTAGGGACTAAGGTTCAATTCCCCAATCGGCCATCAAAACCCAGTGGGTGACCTTGGGCACAACACATCCTCCCAGCCCCAGAAAACCCTGTAACAGATTAACCTTAGAGTCGCCATAAGTCACAAACAACTTGAAGGCCATACAACAACAACAGAAAGATTCAGGTGGACATTGATTATTCTACATATGATCTGATTGAAACAGAAGTTTGACTGATAAAATCTACCATTCTTAAAAATTAGTTTCACAAAATGGAACAAAACCAGTATTCTTTTTTAAAAACAAAGTTTGCCAATGGGTCTCAAACTTGCATGGAAATATTTACCATCTGATGTCAATGAGGTGGTGAGTTAATTCCAGATTTTAGTTCATGCTTTAGAGAAGCTATGCAAAGTGTTTATCCTTATCCTCCACATAGGTCCCAGTACCTGGGAGAGTTTCTTTAAAGTTCACACCAGAACGTGTAGTAGATTCACCACCTCACTTATGTTAACCTAAGTCTAAATATCAAAACTGACTCATAAATGTGCACTCTAAAGCAAAAAAGAAACAAACAATATACACACACAAATCCAAAATGTTTATTCAGGAACCAATGGAAATAATTTCACAGACTGGTTCAAAATCTTATTACCATCTTGATTCTGATCACCTTAGACAACATGCCACATTTGGTAACTGTGCAATCACACATGCAGATTTCTATTGCATAATAGACAGAAAGACTTCAAAATTATAGTGTAGATTTTAACATACCTTGGAGTCGCTCATCTGTGATTATTTTGTTTGTCTGATTCCAGGTACTGTCAATAAATACAACTGTCTTCAGCACAGTATTTTTGCTCTTGCTGTGCAACTGTTGTTCATCCAAATTGCTGTCACAACCTGATTCTAATTTGGCAGTCTTGAGGGCTGGTTCCATTGCTGAGTCTTCATCCCTATCATTACTGACATTCTTTTTACATTTGTTTTGCAAAGAGAGAGGAATGTCATTTACTAAAATGGCATTAGGCCCAGGAAAGATCAGTGCAATCTAAAAGGAAACCGAGACAGAATAAGGTAAGTTTTAAAGTACACTGTTACATTGAACAAGTGGAAGTTCAGTAGTTATGAACATTATTCATTTATTCAGGGGATTTATACCCTGCAACTTGCTGTCTTGAAAAGAGCCACCCAAGATGGCTGACATCTTTCAACAAGAATAAAAGCTTTAAGACAGGAGCCCAAATTCAATTGTTACCCATCATCCCCTCAGCATGAGAATAATAATACTGTTTTTTTAAAAAAAATACTGTTGTTGTTTTTTTAAAAAAAACACTAAGGATTACTGACAATATACATGCAATGCTTTGAACACATGAACCTTCTTCTAAGACAACTTCTTACCTCATGTCTCATTTCTTCATAGTCTGGAATACAAGGATACATGTAAATGGTAACATCTTCAGGTGCCAGGAGCTTGGCATGTACAGCTGTACTTTTGCCATCAGTTTCATTGGGATGCTTAATGATGTGAATTTTCAAAGGAAGCTGAAGAGCACAGAATATATATAGTGAAAAAATGCACTCCTCAGTCAAATCATAAGAAAAATTAGTAACTTCCTCAACATTTTGCTTTCAGGGACATGTATCAGAGAACAAGATAACACTTGTCATCAATTGTGATAGTCCTGTGCGTATTAACATTCACAACTTTTTTTGATAATTCTGCTTAAAACAATGGGAATAAACAGGGAATTGGATCATTTTCATCAACACAAATTAGCAACAAAACAGTAGTCACTGTGACAGGAAAGGCAGAGGCACTAGAAAATATATGTTACAGATCCCAGTTTGTGTGTGTGTGGAGGGTTATTCTCACATTTTGAGGGCACAACATCAGATATAAGATTGGCATCTACCAGAAAATAGGGCTCTTTGAATTGTGGTTCTTTTTGTAGAACTCCTTTTCAAAGAAGACTTCTACCATAAACTACAAAACAGCACTCCCTCTATCCCCTCTCTGTTAATTTATTAGAATTATTCACTATGAATGAAAAGTGTTAAAAATTAAAAACAAAAAAATATAACTTGCACAAACCTTCACAATAGGAATTTCTCTGATAGGGACGGTTTCAACAGGAACATAGCATGTGTAACAATAGAACATCCTCGAACTATTACATCGTGGACATTTTGATCTCCCTTGCTTTTGGGCTCTTTCAAGAACAGCCTGAGATGTTAGGCACAAGTTGTCAATAGGGGTTTCTTGTGTTGTGGTTTCAGTCTCTGAATCTAGGCTTTTCAGATATTCAGAACTTCTTTGTATTCCCTCATTCTTTTGATAGTCTTCTTTTAAAATTGCAGATGGATTCAATGACATCTTAGGTTCTCTCTGATCTTTCATATGTTCAGGAAAAAAATCACAAGAGCGTTTAAAAAGAAGAAGTTGGTACAGAAGCACTTTGTTAAGTTCAACTCAAGTGTTAATAAGCTGGATCTAGACAAAAGAGAAGATAAAGGGATTGGCAGAAGTTGACTTTCTCACCTCCTTCTGCTGGTAGCCTCCCAAAAGACTCCTCTGGGGTTTGGAAGGCTATGAGGGGAGGTGCAACCCTGAGAATGGAGTAGAAGCTTCCTCAATAAGGGTGGGAGGTCTTCTGCCAATTCTGTTATGTTGAGATCTGGTCAAACAATTTTACATCCATTTAAGTAAAGACCTATTTTGAATTCCTACTGGATGTTGATGGAGCAGGTGAAGATCTCAAAACTTAAATTCTTAATCTCTCCTCAAGCATAGCGACTTGAACATATATCTATCCTTTGACAAAGTACACAAACTGGATTAACACTTACTTATCAATCAATTAGACACACCAAAAAGAAAGATTCAGCTTTCAGTGTAACACCATGAGCCCACATTTAGATGGGTCTGTAGTAGGCTATGCCAATCACATCATCCAATGCATGCTGGAGGCTTCTATTCTCAGCTAGGCTGAGACTTCATCCAACGCAATAGCTTTCAATCTTAAGTTTCCAAATGTCACAGCTGTTGTGAAAAACAGCCTCAACCCAAGCTTCAGTAGTTTTGAAAAAGAAATTTTGATCTTCTTTTTTTGTACTTTGTATTTTAGTTCTAATTGACAAATATATGTTTATGAATACATCACAGTAGACAGAGCCAGCATGTTGTAGTGGTTTGAGCATTGGACTACAACCCTGGAGACCAGGGTTAGATTCCCTACTTGGCCATGGAAACCCACTGGGCGACCCTAGGTATGCCACACACTCTCAGCCTCAGAAAAAACCATGAGAGGGTCATCTTAGGATCACCATAAGTCAAAATGACTTGAAGACAGTTTGGAGGGTGGTTTGATCATAATTGTAGCAATGAGCTGTTTCGTCAGAGGGGGGAGTCCTCTAAATGTTAATTGTTTAGTTTACGTGTTGATGTTACAGATTCTAAAGTTGGTCTAAAAGGCGTAACTGACAGTAGATGAGTTTAAATTGGTAGGTTTACAAGTTGTTTAGAAAGAGTTAGTTATTATAATCAATGTTTTGTGTTAATTCAATTCATTATTAGTTCAATATGTACTACGAGGATTACGTACAATGTCTTGTTAATTAAAAAAAATATTTTTCCTTTATTATCCAGTTAATTTTTTTCCTATTCTGTTCCATTATGGTTTGCCAATACTGTTTTTTCTTTGAGATTATTTTTTTGTCTGTTTTAATAAAAATAATTTATAAAAAAAAGAAATGACTTGAAAGCACACAACAACAACAATAACAACAATACATCACAGTGGAGTTGCATTTATTGGTATGAGGTTTTTTAAATGAATGATCTAAATTCAATGACTATTCTCAATTAGAATAGACCCACTGGCCAGGAAAGTACTGTGGCACTAGTCTATCAGTCTGTTATGCTAACAGTGCCACTTTCTTTCTCACACAAACATGAAATGGAAAGAAAAGGCTCCCAGCTATATATGTCCACTTTCCTGAGTACTAGTTTGTTTATTTTTATTTTTTTATTTTGAAATTACAAAATAAAGACCAACTATCAGGTTAACCACATGAGAAAGAGGCAACTGTGTCTGACATCCTGTTAGTGGCATATGCAAGGACAGGTCTCTCCTTCTTTGCAATTCTCTTATCCCTTCAAAACTAAGTATGGACATAAACGTAAAAGACTCCTTGTTCATGTGAGAAATAAAAGAAAAATGTGCCTGCAAGTCATTTCTGGCTTATGATGACCTTAAGGCAAATCTATCATGGGCTTTTCTTGGCAAGATTTGTTCAGAGGGGGTTCATCATTGCCTTTCTGTGAGGCTGAGAGAGGGCTATTTGCCCAGGGTCACCCAGTGGGTTTCCATGGCCAAGCAAGTATTTGAACCCTGGTCTCCAGAGTCTTAGTTGTACACCCAAACCACTACACGCACATTAGCTCTCTCACTAAAGTTTATTGTATTCTTAGGGTATAAGTGACCCAATGGCCTATTACCTACAGTGAAACAGAAAACATGAAAGAAAATAAATACATGCACATGCATAGATGTGCACATCTTCACTGGCCAAAGCAAAATTATGGATAAGAGCAAGCTAATTATCTTGTAATACTTTGGGAAATGCAAGCAATCATTCTGTCTGCCAACAATGACTCATGGAATATATGCTAATTTACTTAATTAACCTGCTGTTGAGGTTAACAGGTAACAATTCTCACATAGTAATATTTATTAAAATGAAGAAAACGCAGACAACCAGAGCTTGGAACAGTGACTTTTTGGCTAAGGAACACAGAGGTGATACTAAGTTTACCATTTGTAAATTCCTCTTTTTACCCAAACAGGAACATTCTGAGACAGTTTACTCCGAAGATCTTGGGAAGTGAGTGAAGAAGCCTTTTCAGATTTGAAGGAAACGTTCTAGCCTATAGATTCCTCAGTAAGAGTGTGAGTGAGCTGGACACTGTTAGATGCGTTATGAATTCCCAGCCCACAGATCAATTCAATTTATCAGAACGTCTTGTAGCAGCGTGGTGCCAAAGCCCCAAAGGCTATCATTGCCACCTACTGAGAAAATGCTGCTGAGAGAAGAAGAAAGGAACCTCTATGGTCTCCAGGAAAAGTGGATCTCAAGTTGAACATTTTGCACATTTTGCAAAAGGAATGGAGAAACATCTTGTATAACAAAGGGCTGCCAATCATTGTTATGCATTCATACTACTCAGATCACTGCTACTTTGAGACATCTTGGTTTATTTTCAGAGCTTGGAAAATTTACCTTTAGGTCTCATATTGGAAGAAAAGTGAGATATAAATCAAATCAAATCAATAAATATTTTGAAAGACCCAGGAGTTCTGCGAGCTGTAGACCAAAAAAATGACTTCCATGGGTTCTGCTGATTTTTCAGGCACAGATGTCTCTCCCAACAGAAATTCAATATCCCACGGAAATTCAATATCAGCCAAACCAGTATGGCATAATAGTTTAACTATCAAATTAGGCATTGGAAGACTCAAGATCAAATCCCTGATTAGCCTTTAAGCTAACTCAGTGGCCTTGGGTCAATGAATATACAGTTGGCTCTCCACATTGGCTAGGGTTAGGGTCACAAGACTATTGCAAAAGTGGGAAAATTGCCAATATGAAAATGTGTATGTGTGTGTCTGTGGAAAGGGGCCTGAGCCACGGTGGGGAGAACAGCCATTCAGGGTCCAAACCAGATCAGGGAAAAGAGGGGGGGGGTCAGCACGGTGGCCCCATACTTTCTCTCTCTTGCTCATCTCCTTCCTTAGGGGTGGGGGTGGGGCATCAAGAGGGCTTGTGCTGATGAGAAATTGGGCTGCGATCCATTCTTAGCTGCCTAGGCAGCAGCTGGTAGAGAAGAAGGACAACCAGAAGTGGGTTTTTAAAGGGTTGTGTGGTCTGCTCAGAAGGAAGGCTCCCCCAAAAAGAAGCAGTTGAGGTGGCAGAGATTGGAGAAATTCACAAATAATCAAATCTGTGACAGTGAAACCTGCAAATGTGGAGGGCCAACTGTATGTCATCCTATGTTAACCTGTGAGAATAAAATGGAGGGAGTAGAAGAACCATACAGACCATCTCAGATGAGAGATAAGATACTAAACTAAAAAAACAAATAAACGATAACAATGGTTTTATAGGCTGGATGATATACTCTGTGTGTATTTTGCAAATTTAATGCTTAGAAATGAGTAAATAACAGGGTATTGTGATACAGAACTCAAGTATAATGGTATTGTTACAGGGTAAAAAGTGACATTTCTATGTGTAAGACAACCTGGTTCGGCGTGTTTACTCAAGCTAACTCAACATAAAAGATATAATAGAAATGTCTGGCCCCAAAAATAATAAACAGGGAACACACTTAGATCCAGAGAACAGTGACTTTTACAGGAGCCCAGTAAAAGTTTTTTAAAAAATTTAAAAAACTTTAAAGAGTCCAAACAGCACAGTTTAGCCTTGCAATCCTGACGGCAGGTAAGCAGAATAATGGTGACTACTTACTGTCTTATGCAACTGGATATACATTGGCCTCACACAATGACTGGATGAGTGGCAGCCTTGCATGTCCATTTGGATGGTGGGTAATCTTGAATCGCAATAAAATCTCATGTCCATTTGGATGGTGGGTAATCTTGAACAAATGGACTATTAGAAGGCTCATCTAATTAGCTGATAATAAAGACCAGTGAACAGTCATCCCTGATAGGTAGATGTATAAATAAGGAAGTGTTTGAAATGCTATATACACTGATGCTACACCAAATATCAGCTGTTTCCACCAGTGCGTATATGACTGTTTTCTAACAGCTGCCTACTATGCCATTCCTAGCTAAAGACCATATATGCTACTAGATTTTCCAATGCGCAAAGTGATTCTGCAACCTGCTATAATGTCTGCTATATGATGCAAGATTGTAAGATTCTTTACAATGTAAAGAATAAGAATGTGCCTAAACTGAAAAGCCTTGGTTCCTCCTCAAAGGGAATATATATCTATACATACATACTGATTTGTTTATATTAATAAACAAACCTAAAATGTTACCAAACTGCCTGCTTATTTTCCCATGTTAAATATCCTGAAATTCCAATATTTAAAATTACTTCAGGAGAAAGTTGGTGCTCCTCTGCCTATCTGGATAACACTGTTGTTCCTAAGATGGAAGCCCAAGTAGCCAGAAGGCAACTCCAGATAGATACAGGTTAGCTAACAAATGTCAAAGAACCCCCAATTCCTCCTACAAAAGAAGTAGGATGGGAAATTATGCCTGTTTCAGTGGAATGCAAATAACACACATGATATTATGTATTTCCAACTGCAGCTGCAGGCACTTGCTCCTTATAAAACCAAAACATTTTGGTTTTGAATTAGAGAAGTGCAATTGGAGACCACCTTTTGTGACAAAGAGAATAGGAAGGAGCCCTTCTATATAAAGCTAGTCCAAGATATTCTATAGCCTGAGTCAAAGCAGCAAACAGCACATTCCACTTCCAAAGCGGAACCCTTGGCAAGCCAATTTTTAACACCTGAAGCAAAAACCTCACCAACAGTGTGAGGTGGCAGTAAATCTACAATCATAAACTAACAATCTACAATAGTGGCAGTATATCTACAATCTTAAACTAACAACTTTCTGCCCTGTCCCAATCCTACCAAATTCTGCTGCGTTTTGGTGGCCATCTCAGGCCATTTCCGCACTACACTGTTATAGTGCTATTATTCCACTTTCAACATCCTATGAAATCCTGGGGTTTGCATTTTAAGGAGGGGCATTTAGAATTCCCAGACAGAGAGAGATCTTTGGCCTCAGTAAACAAGTCCCAGAATTCCACAGGATGTTGAAAGCGGAATAACAGCACTATAATAGTGTAGTGTAGAAATGGCTTCACTCTCCTTATGGTAGATCCAATCCTTCCATCCATTGGGCAACCATAGGAGTAGCCTGTGGGAGAAAGGCAATAACTCCTAGACAGGTTAGAAAGAGGGCCCTTATTTGCTATCCAAGAGGCCAGTTAAATTCTAAAGAGGAATTAAGATCATACCTAATCCACTGTGTCTGATTATACTCAAGTCTCCTCAGAGCGTGTTGCTGGGCCTCTTCTTGACTATGTGTGCTCGACCATCAGAAACACAATTTGGACTCCAGTGTTTAGCTGGAACTGTAGTCCAAGTAAGTAACTTTTGCAAGCTCTGATTTAAACCCGTGCCCAAATCACTCAGTTCCAGACCTTCACCTCAAGCTTTTTAAGAGCCTTATCCCCTCATTTCTAGGTGCATCTCCTTATGAGTAAGTCCCAGTGGACCAGTACATACGTCGCAGAGGGCATATAAGCTTTTGTTGAAATGCTACTTCGATTTCATAGCATATGATTTTGCTCTGAAACCGCAATTTCAGCGTTAATACTGCAAACGCGTGTATATCCAACCCTCCTGAATACAGTGGGATTCATTTTCGAATAAAATACGCAGAGGATTAAGGTGGACAGCTGAAATCGTAAGGAAACGCTTGCTTGAAACTAGGCCATTTCCGCACTAGCCTGTTATAGCGCTATTATTCCACTTCCAACATCCTACGGAATCCTGAGGTTTGCAGTTTAGGGAGGGGCCGCCCCAACTGCAAACCCCAGGATTCCTGAGGGTGTCGAAAGTGGAATAATAGCGCTATAACAGGCTAGTGCGGAAATGGCTTAAATTCAACAGGATTCGGTAACCCTTGCTTCTGAACTAACCGTATACTTCCAGTATTTCAAGGAGCCCTACACTTCGTATCACTGTTTTCAGCTACGTGGTTGCAATTGCTTTTTTTTAAATGAGTGTCTCGCCTATTACTGAGTACCCGGGCTGGACGCTGCTGCCCCGCTAACCTGAGGGAAAATCTGAGGGGCCTCCACACGTTTTCCCCTGAATCGGAAAGAGGAGCCGCTACAAATAGGTCATTTCTCGTTCGGAACGTACCTAAGCCCATTTCCCATAGAGAAAAGAAGTGAACATACACTTTGGAAGGCAAAGCCCCGAGGTTCCTTTCTCCGCTTCCTCACCGTTTGGGGTCAATCACAGCTGGTTTACCTTAGAAAACGAATACTGTCCTTAGCTGGCACCGCAGCCAGTTTCCCCAACAAAAGGAAACGTGCGTGATATTTGTTGTCCATACACGCGCTGCTGGGCCGGAACGTCAGTGGCGCGGTCTGCAGGGAAGGCCGGAAGATTGAAAAGTGGGGGACTACGCTGACGAAGAACGGTTGGTACGGCTCCTTGGCAACGTAAATACAGGCTTAGCGAAGTCGTTGCTGCAGTGGTGGCTGGGAGGGCCACCTATGGAGAGCGAGTGGAGGTCCTGTATTGCAACAGTGAACGCTCAAGAATGCCATGGCTTCCTTATCGTGTAACCGGCCAACCGCCAAGGTCGGGAATGTAATATAAACATGAATTTGAACTGGGGCTGCTGGGGCTTCCCCAAAGACTTTTACCACGACGAGAGCGGGCGTTGTTACTATTCAGAAGTAAATCCCACTGTGTTCTTACGTAGGTGTGCACTTCCACTTGCTGAGGATCAGCTTTCCTTTAACTCAGTGAGATTCACATCTGAGGAAGCATGCAGAAGTTAGATTGCTAACCTATGGTCACACAGCTGGAGTAAGCCCCGCTGAATTTGATGTAAAGAACTCTTAGGCAAAAAATGCACAAAAAAATGGAATACATGAGTTGACATACTTGCGTTTTATTGGGATGAAGCATCTCACTTTCAAGATTAAAAATTTTACAAAGATAGTTCCTGCCCTTCTGAGACTTCACACACCACACCAACAACTTAAACCAATGATAAAATACAATGAAATTACAGAAAAGCCAAGAGTGTAAAAAAAAAAAAGGCTGACTATGCAAATATCATGGGGGGCATATAGCAAATGTTTCTCTTAACAAAATCATTTTCACCACATGGTGAAGTGCTATCAATGTTTATGTAACCATGCTTATAATTATTTATTGGATGTATTTTATGTTTAAGTCTCTTGGGAGGTCTCTTGTGAAAATGTATCTATCATGGTGGGGTACTTCAGTACATCAGTGTAAAAAATAACTGAAAACTAGAAATTTTTATTTCCAGGCTTGATGGATAAGCTTCACCTTTGCCATTTGTTTCTGTTCTAACCCTGTGTGGTTGGTGCATAATTTTTTAAGGTCCTGCAGTATTTTTGCATCATTTCCGGTATTCATTATGATATGAATATGTGTGAGTACACTATTACTGTAACAAATCTTTACAGTCCATTTTGCCTTTCATATTTCTGGGTAACAAATACAGACAAAAACTGTAGCATTTTAGCTTTAAAATGCTTCACACAAAAGTTGTTTTTTAGACAAGCTCTTTAAAGATCAATTTTGTTACCGTTACATAACATACCTCAAGCCAAAGGCCCAGCACAACTACATCATTATTACCTCTTCTTTCATCTAGTAAAATGTGCAGTTGTTCTATGCAACACAAAATTTGGAATCACAGAAGTGTTTTATTGTACTTTAAAATTACCAGAAATTATCCATCCAAATGGATTGCAAGATAGGACAGAAATCAAGTTAATCAAGTTCTGTTGTATTGAAACAACATTTTAAAAAATCCATAATGGAGGGGGAGAAAAATAGAAAAAAGAAAGAAAGAAAAAAATAGAAATAATAGAATAATAGACTAGAAATAATAGAAATAGAATAATAGAAATAATATAAAAGAAAAAGGTAGAATTGTAGAAACTGCAGAGATAAGCAGAAACATTGTTATAATTTAAAATGCTGGAGGGGATCTTAATCTTTTGCAGAAAAGGTCGTAATGCTGACTTCCAACTTCCTTTGGAGGATGTTCCAAAGTGATAGCACCATTGCAGAAAAGACCCTGTTTTCTGTCAGTACATAAGAAACTTCAGTTATGGAAGGCATTTAGCAAAGGGTCTCATTAGGAAGTCTTAAACTGAACTTTTTAATTTCTGCAGGGAAATCATAATCGTTTATTGCAGGACAGGTTTTAGCCACATATTTTATGGGTTCAATCTAAAATAACTGTAGACTGTGCAAGATCATTCTTCTTTCCAGTACTGGAGTACCTCAATTAACAAAGCCTCCTACAAAGATGTTCCTGTTTACGAAATCTTTTTATACTCATCCAGCCCACCCTTTCTTCCTTGTCCTCTGTCCAGCTGGAAGTTGTTTTGTTGGTTAGCAACAACAACATTGGGAAGATAGTGAAGGAGGGCTGAAGAAACCTAGATTTCCAGTGTCATGTCTACAGTAAATGCAGTAGACCGTAAGCTGGGAAAGAATGGGGTCCCACGTAGCTATGGCTGCCTGCTTATAACAGGCAAGGTAAACAGCAGCTGCCCCCAGAATCTCTGACTGAGCATGTGTGAGCAACAGAGAGGAAAGCAGAGTGGATGAGCTCCCAGCATGTTAAAAAAGCAGAGATTTATTTTTTTTTTTTGGCGGTGGTGGTGGTGTAGGAACCTATCCCTATTCTTTCCATGTTATTTTTCACCTGAAGCACCAACTTTTCTGTCAAAAAAAGTATTAACTCATTTTTCTTGACCAGTGTCAACTGCATACAACCCCACATAAAGAGAGCAGATAGGAACAGCTTCTGGCGGAATATATTTCAATTAATGGACCACACATCTGCTGTGGTCACATTGTTACCACCGCATGCTGGCCTGGCCTTTGGTGAAACAAAGATATCATTTTGATATCATAATTCGGCCCCACTCTGCCACCAGCCAAGTGTTTGTGAGGCCAGCCGAACAAGCGCAAAGCTAGGCATGGCTATTGCTTGCTGCTCTCACCAAAACAAGCCGGATATTGCCAGTTCTGCTCTAGGGGACCTCCCGGAATGAACATCTTCATTACATATGCACGCTACCACAAAGGGATCCTCTGCCCTGAGAGGACATCCTGGCGAGCTAGGTACTTAACTGCCGAGCTAGCCGCATTTACATACCGGCTATACTATTGTCAATTTGGACTTTAACTCAATCATACAAATTCTGACCTTTCGGAGGCTTTGTCTCCAACCCAAGAACCTATTGTTTTTGCCCAAGACCAGACTAGCCTGCGGTTGTGCTTTCCCCTATAAAAATACTCCGCTTTTGAGAGCTCTTCGGAACTCTCGCCGGATCGCCCGAACTTCGCTTTGCCTTGCTGCCGCTCAGTTCAGCAGATTCCCCTCGGCTGCCACGCCGGGTTTCCACTTCTTCAATCAGGCTTCTCCAGGACTACAGGACAGGTGGCGAATCACCCATTCCCCTCAAATTCTATTTTCCTTTTCTAGTTAGGAGTGTGTTTGTGTTTTCCTTTAATAACTGTTTAATAAATCTTAATTATTGTTTGAACTATTTGCCTGCTCACTGACCTGACGCTGTAGACATAGGGTAAAAGATCCTGCCGCGTTACCCTGCCTCTCGTTAGCCAAGAGAGTGCTCCAGCTAATTTCCCCATCTTTACTTCGTTTGTTTGGTAGTTTGGGTGCCGCTCCTGGGACCCCCAATTCACAGGGTAACAACATGTTCTTCTTTAGTTTATCAAAATGGCCAGAGGTCATATTACAGTTCTAAGAAAGGAAAGAGAGTCTGTGACCAGAAGGTCACACGTTATGACCCTCATTTGCTTCTATTGTATGGTTCCAATTTTAATCTGATGTCTGTGAAATGCAAGTAGAGGAACTGTAATAAGTAATAGTGAATGTTTATATTTTATGACTGTAAAATAAAGTCAGGTGCCATTATTTTATTAGAGTTGGGCTACGTCATAGTGTTTAAGAACACAGTTCATTGTTCCTGTCTGTAGTATTTAAAAATGTAGTTCACTGCATTTCTCATTCCTTTTGCATTACCTTCCTTACTGGTTTTTTTAAAAAATAGTCCTGTCAAGATACCTAAAAATGGCCATTAAAATTATACTAGAAAAGGAGTTTTGTTCCTATTCCCTCATTACCAAAAAATGAAGAAGGAAACCTTGTGATTTGTTATTAATAACTGTTGTTACTGTTAACTTGTAAGCTTTCAATTTTACAAGCCAGTAATTTAATTATGTAATTAAATCATACATAACAATATATAGTAAAATTTATTATTCTTGATACACTTTTAGAATTTATGTATTTTCCATTTGGATGTGGTAGAGGTAGAGGGGGGAAACCATTTATTTATTTATTTATTTTCTTGGACTCTGCCAAATTTTGATATTCAAACCAAAGAAATGCTTTTCTATTTGGAAATAAGCTTAGTGCTTGCTTGGAATGAATGAGAGCTGTTGGTTTTCCAGCTCAAGAAATATAATAGCATACTACTAAAATGAACCCCCAAAGAATTTACCCAGTTATTATAGTCTGGTACTGTGGAATTGTTGTGCTCAGACCAAGAAATGTGGCAAGCTATGTGAGCAAATGTGATCTCTAAAATATTTGTGTTACAAAATTTGCTGAGGGTTTTCTTTTTCCAGAGAGAGAACCAGTGAAGAAGCATTGTGTGATATATTTATTTTTCTTCAGAATGGTACGTTCAGAATGTCTGGGCAAAATGTCATTATGTGTTTATATTATGCCAAATTCAGAGTGCAGTTACGTTTTTGGCTTTTGATGGAATTACATGGCCAGAATTTAAGAGACCATATTTTAATCCCTGCTTTGCTTTCATATTTTTCAAAATTGCTGACAGCATGTTATACCTTCAAGAAAAATAGTTGTATATGTTTCCGAAAAATCAAACTTTGTTACTGTCCCATCACTACATATTAGGTGTTTCATTATTTCATGATCTTAAGTCAAACATACTCATCATCTGTACAAATTTGACAGAAAATATATAGTCCCTATTTTTTAAACAAGGATAAAATAAGCTGTCTTTGAAGAAGAAAGATTATATGAATTAAACTGGTGGTTCTTAAACTTTTTACTCCTATGATCTCCTTTACATCCACATGAGGACACTGTGCACCCCCCCGCTCTGTGTCACACACTCACCTGTGTCCTGTCCTATCCTATCCTATGCCTCTCTCTCTCCCTCTCTCTCTCACAGGTCCCTTGTGCCACATGTGTCCTCTATCTTAACACTGAGTTCTTGCACTCTCTGTTTCCCTGCTTCACTTTCCTCCCCCTCGACCAGAGAAACTGCCTTATGGTCACTAAGGGGCATGTGCCTGCTTCTCCAACAACATTAGGAGAAGCTGAGTGGGAAATGCATAAAAAAAGCTGATTTTTGCTATGTCAGAGTTGCATAACAGTGCAAGGCCCTTTTGCAGAGACTGGTCAGTCCTCAACAGTGCATACATGCATGCACATAGGCTTGCCCTTCTTTTTCACATTTGCTATACTTGTAGGCTGGATTTTCGTGCACCTCCCGCTTAAGCAACTGTCATTCACCCCTTAGGGTTCCCCACAGTTTCAGAACCACCGAAGTAGACATATATATTTATGTGTGCATTGTCTCATGGAGTTTTGTAAAGACAATGTAGTTCACTTTATTTATTACAATATTTTAAAAACACCCTTTCTCCTCACAGATACAAGGGTGATGTAGAAATCTAATTAAAATAATAAAATATAATTAAAACTATAAAAAAAATTTAAAATGTCATCAAGATAGAGGCATTAGATACAATAAAGTAGACAGTGAGATAGTTAAAAATGAAGGGCATTCCATAGCTGGTTACACAATCAAGAAGACTTCATCCCTTACCGACAAATGGTGTACTTGTAATCTTTGGAGAACTTCACATACTGAACTTAAATAATGGACAGACTATTACATGGAAAGACACTCTTGTGTGATACCTCCACAATACAGAAACAAATAGGCTTTGATTCCCAAATACCATAAAACCCAGCTCAGTAATTGTGTTAAAACAGCCCTAAGATAAAAGCCTGCACTTTCTTGTTGTTCTTGCAGTTTTTTATTTTCAGTATCTGATCATTTCTGATACCTGATCATTAGCAAAGCCCAACTAGAGGCACTACAGGCTTGCTTTTGCTAATGCCTTTCATTGCCCTTTATCTTTTCTATTTTGTTTCTGGAAGGTTGATTTTTCCTAAAACAAGTGTATCTTTCTGTGTTTATAGCAAGTGGCAGAGCCTGCTCGTACATATGAGGAATTTTTACTCTCTCAGAACCTGGTATGTACATTTAAAAAAAAACCACCTGTGTGTGTGTGTGTGTGTGTGGGTATGACTGAGAGCACACACGCTTGCTCACACTGGGAAGCTGGGAAGAACAAAGTGTTGAGCAAGGACCTTATGAGTGTAAAACCCAGAGAAAGATGTTGGAATGAGGATTGCATTTCAATCCCTGAGGCCACTGGAATGTAAGAACAACACAGAATTGGAATACTTTCTATAAAAAGGCATGCTGTGGTTTTTCTACATTTTTCATATGCACATTCTGGAGGCAGCTAAGAAGCTGTTGTCCTTTTTCATTTTGGAAGTTAAGCACCATTAACTTACCATTAGACCTCAAATGATTTTCTCTACAATTAAAATCAGTCTGATGAATGAACAGAGTGCTGGACTTGGACAATGAAGAACCTGGATTCAAGTCCCCTCAAGTGTAAAGGTCATTGGAAGATCATAAGTCACTTGTTTTCTCTGACGTAACCTACTTCACAGGTTTCCTATGAACATACAATCTGATGACCCTGTGTCAGCTATCCTAAACTCAATTATTTTTTTTTAATTAAAATATTTGTATCCTGCCCTATAGCTGAAGATCTCAAGGCAACTTACAGTAAGATCAATTTAAAACAGTAAAGAATAACAATAACTTGAAAAGATTAAAAATATGTTAAATTTATTAATTAAAACCAGACCTCTACTGAGGAAAGGTAGGATACCAATGAGATATTTAAAGCTGGGATAGTGTGTTCTTTGAATTGTTGTAGTTTCTGACATATAGCAGCCATAAGGTGACCTTATTGCAGGGGTTGCTTAGCAAAATTTGTTCTGAGGGGATTTGCCATTGCTTCCTCCAAGGTTAAGAGAGTTTGTTTTGCCTAAGATCACTCACTGGTCTCCCAGAATCCTAGTCCAAATCCTCAAGCCACTTCACCACACTCCCTCACATACTCTTTCAATAGCATGTAAAAAAAAGCTTCAAAGGCAAACTGGAGTACAGTATGAAAGAAGAAGTTATAGCCTACTCATTTTATTACAATAATATCTACAAAATGTTGATTGTCAGTATCATTTCATTGTATTGTATAGCTGCAATTGAAGTGTATTTCTTACTCTACATGCAAAGAATGATAGCAAAATGTAGTTTGTGAGATACCACCATGAATCTATGAATACAATTCAACCAACATTCAGTACTTAAATATCTGCCATTGTAAGAGATTGGATTTACGAGTTTTGGGTAGCAGTGGGGGTTGTATATAATAAAAATGTGAGCATCTGTGTCTGTTTATCTGTTTTTGTTTGCGTAATATTATTAGTTACTCTTGTTTTTCTGTAATTGTTATTACTGCAGGACGATTGGCCAAGATTCCCCTACATGCAAGAAATGGACATCCGTCCTCTAGTTGCTAAGTTAAAAAATGACTATCCGTTGAAGAGTCTCACTAAGTATCTTCGTGACAATGTTCCACTGGTCACTGAAACCATTTCCAACTTAGAAAAAAGAGTGCATGAATGCAAACTGAAAGCACATGAACATGCTAAACATATATTTTCTTTGGAATCTGGAAAATCAAAAATAGATAATCAAGGACTTTCTCCACCAGAGCAAGGTAATTTTACTTCTTAGTAGCAAGGTCAATTGGTGGAACATAAATTTATTCTCAGGCTGACAGGAGGAGCAATCCACAACACATGGGTTGTATCCCGCGCGCGCCAGCCAATACAGGAGCCATCTACGTGCCATTTGAAAACAGCCGTTGACTGCCCCTTGTCCCCCTCCGTCCAGTTCCTATTTCTCCTGCAAACCAGCTGGTTGCGCTTTTTCTGTCCCTCTCAGGTTCTCGGCTACAATAATAATTACTACACTATTTTCCACACGGAAAATGTCAGCGAAGGCTGATATAGAGCAGCAGGCTATCGCCTTGATCCGAAGTGCTGCAGTAGCGAATGGCTCGGACAAGGAAAGGAATCCTCCAGTCCAGAAAACTGCTTTGCAGCGGGTCGCGGACAAGGTTGCCTCAAAAGACAAATAGCATACCGTCCAGAAAACCGCTTTACAGCGGGTCATGAGTGAGGTTGCCTCAA